>WAAD01001038.1:7481-22791 GCA_013389945.1 Fregata magnificens
TCAACCCAATAAAAAAAAAAGGAGGAAAAAAAAAAGAAAAAAAAAAAAAAAAAGAACAATATTTACTAATCCTTGCACTATAAAGCATCAGCAACTTGTTCCTTACTAGGTTTACTTCACATAAGAGAGTATCACCCCAATTTTTCAGGTGAAGAAACAAAAGAAAAGACATTACGTGACTTGTTCAATACCAGCAAATCTGACACCATGATGAAAGCAGAGGCAGGTATAAGGCTTTCAGATTCCTGTTTTCGGAGTGTTAGTATCTTTTCATTACATCACTTTTTCTAAGCTAATTATGTGGAGTCCTTTTTCCACAGAAAACATTGACACTTTGTTCTAACTTGTTTGACCCTCTCTTCCTGCACAAACAGCTGCATAAAAAGCTTTGTTAAAAAAAATTATTGTTATTCTAGGGAAGTTTTTGCCTGCTAACAGATATATATTAACCTTAGAAATGTATACATATTTATAGCAAATGAAGGGTAAATCCATAATATTGAACTTGGGAGTATTCACCTCCCAAAAATTTGCCTCAGGCTAGACCTGAGTGCATGCCAGCTGTATTTCTCTCTTCCCTGTACTCCAACACACATGCATACGTATCCTGTGCAAGCTCATGCAGAAGTTCTAGCTTTCTCTGTCAAGTGCAGGATGAACAGTCAACTAAGCCAAACCCTACAATGTCCACAGGTAAAGGGATATGCAGACAGGATGTATCAACAGAAAATATTTAGGGAATATATTTGACCTCCTAGAAGTGTAACATTGGTATTATGAACATACAAGTTATCTATCACCCATTTATTAAAGAGAGAGAATGAATAAAAACGAAAGAAGGAAGGAAGGAAAGAAGGAAGGAAGGAAGGGAGGAAGGAAGGAAAAATGGACAAGAAGAGCTAGATTTCAGTGGGAGACAAGTGAAGTAAGATAGTAATTAATCATGCTACCTCTGCAGTTCTTAGTAAAAAAGTATTCAAAAGAAGAGGAAAATTACCTTTTTGGCTTTAAATAAAAAAGAGAAATAGAAAAAGCTTCCTGAAGTCAAAGATGAAAGATAAACAAAAAACCACTTGATGACATTAACTATTATTATTAATGGATCTAAATGATAGATTTAGTACTTATTTTTATATTTTAAGTTTATGTATATAAATAAATATATATATACATATGCATAGTTATATCTTCATTGTTTCATTCTCTGTTTTCTAAAACTGTTATCTTCTTGATATATACCCATAGCCACACACAAAACTTTTGCAGGGAGAGGCATAATTAGTGTTAGTGACTCACTCCTTATGAGAATACAGACATATAATTCCCTCTTTCTTTTGCTGGCCTAGTAAGAGATACAATACTGGTCTAGGTAGACCACTGGTTTGCTTCACTAGGACATTTGTTATTATCCTATTCTCTTTTTTTAAACATTGTAACTGTTTAATTGCTCTTTTTTACTTTGTTTTGATTTTTATACCAGATAAAAAAGAGAAAAAAAAAAAGCCTATACCAGTCCCAATAAATGAATAATAAAATTTTATACACTTCCCCAGATTAAAAAAAAAAAAAAGAAGAAACACATTGCAGAAAAGATTAAATATCTTCTTTAAGAATTCAGCAGAGAACAGAATTCCCTTCCTAGCTGGTCAGAACGTGTCTTTTGAACTTGCTGCATTGAGACTGAAAGTCTCAATGAAAACATGAAGACTCAATGAAGTCTCAAAGAAAAGTAAAATGTTATTCAGATTGAGACAATCAACGGTAAATCTCACTTTTCTATAAACTGGTAAACATAAGTCTTATACGTGTGTGTGTGTCTATCCTTTTCACCATCTCTCCCATACCACACCACTTCCCTTTCCTGCTAGTGACTTGCTTTCCTGCTTAGTAAATGAAGCTGACATAAGTTTGAATGGTGCTCAGAAAAGGATGGTTGATGGTGAATTTACTAGGCAGCATATGGATAGAGAAATGAAGTTTAATATTTTGTTGAACTGATGCAGAAGTAAGTGTCAGCTAAATCAAAATGAAGAATTTACATTCTGGTTCAAATGTTCCAAAATGGAATATTTGATTTATATTCTTTTCTAGCTTCTCCTTCTTTCCTGTCTCCCTCCCCCACTTGCATCCAAACTTCTGTTTGCTTGGAGAAGAGGAGGCTGAGGGGAGACCTTATCGCTCTCTACAACTACCTGAAAGGAGGTTGTAGTGAAGCGGGTGTAGTGAAGCGGGTGTTGGACTCTTCTCCCAAGAAACTAGAGATAGAACAAGAGGAAATGGCCTCAAGTTGCGTCAGGGGAGGTTTAGATTGGATATCAGGAAGAATTTCTTTACTGAAAGAGTGGTTAGGCATTGGAACAGGCTGCCCAGAGAGGTGGTGGAGTCGTCACCCCTGGAGGCGTTCAAAAAAGGTATAGATGTGGCACTCCAGGGCCTAGTTTAGGAGTCATGGTGGTGTTAGTTGATGGTTGGACTTGATGATCTTAGAGGTCTTTTCCAACCTTAATGATTGATTCTATGATTCTATGATTCTGTGTAAATGCAGGTTTCATTGAAAACCTTCAGCTCAGAAAACTGAGCAATATTGCCAAAGCCATCAGTTTTATGCAAAAAGGAAAATTTGTGCCATGAAGAGATAAGAAAACAGAATTGTTTTAAACAAACGAACAGACAAAATCAAAATACAAACCTATGACAAAACTTTGAAGGAATAAGGGAAAAGACTTTAGAATAATTTGTTATATCTGCCTACCAAAAATGTAAAACTTTCTGAGAATAAAATTACTATTATGCTTCGTTCTTATCAGCAGCATTAGGGAAGTTAAATAGTTCTGAGGGAGAGGAAGAAAGAGGCAGGAGAAAAGGGAAGGAATATTGTCCTTCCTTGAAGAACATTTCTGCAAGTCTTTCTTCTTTCAAGTATCCAATTCTTTTGATATCAGAGGGATTACTGACATCTACCTATGAAAACAAATTTAACAAAGAGCATATATTTTCAGATGAGAACCTGATTTTTCCTTTAATTTACTTTTGGAGTGTATGTGAAGGAAATTTCCTTCTATGGAAAGGGATTGATTTAGGTGATTTAGGGAGGAATAAGTTTGGGAACACAGAGGGGTAAGAGGGACAAAAAAGACTGGTCACACATAAATAGTTGGTTGGTTGGCACGCTTGTCTGGCCATGCCATGCACACCTGATCAGCACAATCTGTCCTGTCTTCTAATGATGCTCCATTTCTAATGACTTTTGCAGGTGAGGGGCTCTCTGTTCAATGTACATGTGTGTGTATGGGGAGTGTGAGCCCCAGCAACTGGAGTCAGACCACAGGTTACAGGGGCCTGTGTGTCTGTGGTGCAGCAAACAAGAGTGAGGGAAGGTCTGGGTGCCAGCAGCTGGGCTGGGACTGTGGGCTGGAGCATGTGTCTATGTGGCAGCAACTGGAGAGGCCAGACTGAGTGAAAACAAATGTCATCTACATATGCGTGTATATATAAATTCTCACTAGCGGACCTCCATTCTGTTCAGCTAGAGAATGGAGCAGGATGAGGCCATTGGTGCTCTGTGTGTTCATGTGAATGCTTTGTGTGTCTGTCTGTGTACCCACATGGCTGGCCATGTATATTCATGTGGTGTATACATGTGCTCTGTGTGTATGTGCCTACTGGAAATATATTTTCAGCTTTGCTACTGGTTGGACCTGGGGCATGAAGCTGCAGCAGTCTCACCTCTCTCAGGCTGTCAGATCCAACATCAGATATTTTCCCTTAACAGTTTCAATCAGGAAGAGTTGAGTAGCATCACGTAAAATATTCCCTAAGTCTGAGTCTTAAGATGTTGACATGACTAAGCTTTGAATCCAAAGCCTTATATGTTATGTTTAGATATTTCTCCTGTTCATACAGATGAAGAAGAGAACCAATGATAAATCCTTGCAACTGCTGTGTGACTCCCTGTGCTGATGATATGGGACTATACGGGACTCAGAAGGAAACCATATGCTATAAAGCAAAAGATTGAATACATTACATATGTTCCAGTTCAAATGTAATAAAATGGAATACTAGTCCAAATTAGCTGTTAATCAATTAAATTGTTTTAACTTCCCACTAAAAATTATTGTATGCCTCCAAATGTATTATATGTATGCCATAAAAGGGGAATATTAAATAATTGTCTGATTTATACTTTCAAGGTCTAGCTGAGTTTACATATGAGGATAATACAAAGACCATAGTTAGATTTTATTTATCTATTGACTGCTTTAATCATTCATCACAAGACTATTTCAAGTACACAGGGCAAAAGTTATATGTTTAAACACCTGTAAAGTTACTCTCATCCAGAATCTAATGTATAAGAATATGTTTACTTCAATTTTGGGACTTTTCTTTGTTCTTCAACTTGACAGCAGCATTTAAGTTGTTAATTAGCCAATATAAAAGTAATTTAATTTTCAGTTTACACATAGAGAATTGTGTTAAAGACAAAAGAAAGAAAGGAAAAAAAGATAGCTCCCTGAAACCTAATTTTACATATTTAAATAGACCCCTATACCTACACAGGCCCACTGAGGTAAATAAGGCTTCAGTAAATTGTTGCATGCCAAATTCACAAATGAAATGAAATTATTTCATTTTGGAAATAAATCCAGTTGTTGGGTTCTAACAGAGCAGGATGGAGTTGACACAGTAATTTTGAGAAGAATTTTGTCTCTAAAACTTCTTTTTAAACTCATACAAAACGATCTCTCTCATCATCTGCTCTTACAAAGTTCTTCCTATTGACCCTTGTGCTCCCCTGCCACCATCCCTTTTCCAGTCACCCTTCTCCCTGACGTTACTCTCTTCCACATCAGAATGCACACATACGTGAAACTGCCTGATGGTTGGAGCTGAAGCAATCTCCCCATGCAAATGCTTCTCCTGTCAACTGATTGGACTTTCTTAATGTGAAAAGGAATTAACTTTCCTTTGATGTTTGAGTTTCTATAGGAAGCAAAAAAAGGGATTCTTTCTTTTTTCAGTTATGACACACCTTGTTTTTTCCCCATTCCTCAAACTGTCTTTAAGTGAAAGCAAGGACCTGTCCTGTTAGAATGATCTGGTTTCAACTCGGGACCAGTTGCTTCCCATTTGTGATGAACAACCTCTCTGTCATCATTACAAATCTCCTTTCCTCCAACAGCCCTCCTATGAACATGCTTTCCCAATAATTCCTGCCCTGTAATCTGTCCCTCTAAGTAAATATTATAATTTTTCAGTGCTCTGATATTTCTAATTCCTGGGGAAATATTCTAATGTGATGTGTACAGTATCTCTTATGTAGGACATGTAATATTCTGAGCTTGAATCATAAAAGTTGTTTGAAAGACATTTTAAAGCAAGCATATCTAGTTGAGTTTAATGTAGTAGTAACTGTGTAAAACATTATGGACCTAAATTCTCTAGGAGGTCATACTGGGTAGTCTACTGTTCCATTTTGGCCTGTTAAATTCCAATTTGTGTAAAAATATAAGTAATACAAAAGATAGCTTTAAAAATTGTTTTTTTATTAAAAAGTACAAGAAGAAAAGTGTTGGAGGCAATCTGTTTAAAATTGTTGTATTTCTTTTAGTAAGAAAATATTTTAAAAAAATAAAACCAGTCTTCATAACTGATTTTCATAACTCCTGGCAACGTTAACTGAAAAATATAAAGAAACAATATAATTTTATATGGCATTTATTTCTTTTGTTTGCGAAAAGACAGACTGTGTTATAATAATCTAGAAAACTTATTTCTCATTTTTTAACTCATTCTTTTTGTTCCCTTTAAAAAAATAGGTTGCGCTTCACAGTGTAATGAATGATTTTATCTAATCAGGACTCTGCTTTCCCTGGCAACATAAGATGAGTTCAGACTATTAAAAAGAAACAAGGCTTTCAAATTCCTAGTAGCAACCCTTCACCTTTGCTCCTTGCTCTCATGAAAGAGGAGAGTAGAAGCTGAGTAATGCTTTTCAGTGCCAAATAACCCCAACTACAGATCTCGTTTTAGAGTCCCCAGGAGTGTCACTCGGAAGGCAGGCTCCTTGACATCAAGGAATAAAAAGAACTTGTATTTTGAGCGTCACAAGAGCCCTATTGTTGCTGATTAGTAGAAAGGGAGAGAGAGGGGAAGGAGGAAGGGAAGAAAAAGAAACAAAAAAAAAAACAAAACAAAAAATCCCACAAAAAACCTTCAGAGGCTTTTAAGGAGCTTTGGGCTTTGAAAAATGAAGACAACATTGCATTTGAAATCCCTTTGTGCATTACAACAAAGAGATAGAAGTTTATCATAAAATAAAGGTCTGGCAACTTCAGCAAGTATAGCCATGGAATTGGAACTTACAAAGTGTTGTAAATAAAAAAAAATTGAAAATTGTTAAAACGAAGTTTGCCATCTGTGTTTGAAGGTTATTAGAATGTTCTTTGTTGAAAGATGAGCTTTTTCAATTAATGAGTATGTAGATTTAGATCAGTAATTCCTTTAGTAATTATACTCTGTGTAAAGAAGGAATTATATGCCTTGTAAGCATGTTCTGTTCTATCAAAGTAGATTTGTGCAAAAACTGAATTAAAAAGATAGTTTATCAGTAGTGGCTCACATAATAGCTAAGTCAGTCATTGTATCCTGGGATTTACAAGAAAAATGCAGACTTGATTTTTACCTAATAATTAAATTAATTCCCTACTTTAAACATATATTTTTACCTGTCAGGTTGTGAATCTTTTTATTTATTAGGTTGAGGAAGAAGAGAATGAATGGAAGTATGGATCAGTGGTGATTATGTTTTGTTACTGAATTGGCCATATTTTCTATTATATGTCATGTTTTTATTGAAACATTTTCAGCTTTCAGTGTGTTCCACCAGCAGCTCCCTTGCCCATTTAGTACTTGAATCTGAAATAGAGTTTTGGAGCAGAATCAGCTGGATATTATAATCGAATATTTTGGTTTGTTTTTTTTTTTCTGAGTGAAAGAACATGTTCCAAAAATATGTTTTCAGAGAAACTGAAGGAACTCGTGTATATTCATCTTACAAAGGCTGGCATCTGCTTCACTCACATGACTTTAACAGGGTTCAAATGAAACACCAGACCATTAATTCAGCAGAGAAATAAATTAGTCTAAAATATTTACAAAAGAAGGTAACAGGGGCTACTAAATGAAATTCAGTTGTGCCTCATCTTTTGGGACTTATTTCTTAGCCTATTCCGTGAGACAGATTAATGTGAAAGCTTACTATAAATCTCTTCCCACTGACTTCAGCCATCATTAGTGGTGCTAGAAAATAAGAAAATATGAAGTGTTTTCAGAAACAGATGAATACAAAGGGTGTACAGCCAAACTGGAAATTAAACTGCATTTGTTACCAAAATAATAGAAATAAGTTATCTTTAGCTTTAATATTAGCTTTATTTCTCTGTCACCATAATACTTGCTTCCTTTCCTCTTATCATCTTTTCTTTCATCTAGTAAATTTGGCACTAGTTAACTAGAATCGATGTTGATTTTTTTCCCCATTGTTTTAGTACATCTGCATGATCTTGAGAGTGGGATACTGAGGTGTCAGCAGAGAGTCCTGTTTCTCTCTGGCATGTTGCAAGGCTTCAGTTACTTTTGCTTCTGTCTGTATTTCTGTTTCCCCTCACATTTTTTTTTTCCTGAATGATTAGAGGGATCCTAAAAGTCGAAAATTCTATATCGTTATGTGATTATCTGTCACAGAAAAGGAAAACAAGATCCTTAAGATGAATATTTTACCATAGTCAATCAAACATGCAACAACATAATGGATCCCAGTTCTTCCCTGAGGACACTATGTACTATGGTCATTTAATTTACATAATACCAACATCAGTCCTTTCTGCTACTTTCCTGTAGAGTAATATCTGTTATGGCCTTCTGTTTTCCATTATTTTCATTTCTTTTTCATTATTATTTACTTAATGTGAACATTTTTCCCAGAAATAGTTTTTTTTCTTTGATATGCAGTTTGCATGTGACCAAATAAGAAATGGAAGTATCATTAGTGAACTGCTGTATTGAATATATTAGCTGACTCACTGTTAGATATCTATGAAAACAGGATCCTTTTGAGGCTACTACTACAAAAAGGCAGAAAGTGGTTTTGAAAGTCTTTTTTCCAGACGTTTTTGTGTGTTTTTAATTTTTATATGNAGTTCCTAACTAATTCCCAAATCCTAGATGTAAAATGTTGTCAGTCGCATAATAAAGAGACATGATTACCATGAATAGGCAGAAACAATCTCACTGAGTTTGCTTTCCAATTATAATATGTAACTCTGTCACGTGGATATGAAAGTAAGTCTAGAAGCAAGTAATGTTATGGAGATATTCTGTAAAGGATTGGCAGGCTGGAGAGTCTTTTGACAACTGATTTGTCTCAGCATCACAGTCTTGTATTCTGAACCTTTTGATTCTCAACAAAACTCAAACATCAGCACCATTTCAAGCTTTTTTATCCTATTTTTTAATAGTCAACCATTCTAATATACTGTATATGTTAACTGTCTCAGAAATTAAACAGTCTCTTACTCTCTGCTTTTTTGTTTGTTTGTTTTCTTGCTTATTTTAGAGATGTTCTTTTTTTCCTGGTGAAAACTGAAGAGTAATGAGGAAAAGCTAAAGTCTGGAATAATAACTGTGTTAATGTTATGAATAATCTATACTGGGTAAGCCTGTATTGACTATTTAATGAAATTGTACATTTTTGTTTTACACATTATTAGATTTCTGCATGAGCTCCTAGCCAACACTGAATATTTTTTCTTTTACAACGTCCTGAAAAAAATATTAGGAAATGTTTCATGCACTCTCTGTTGACCTAAATTCCCATATTAAAGGATAGACATTGTTATGGGTTTACACCAGCCTCATATAAAAAAAAGAATTTGTAAAATGATTTTGTGTCACGGTGTTGACGTGGCCCATCAGAAATACACTGTGGTACTCTCTCAGGTCCTTTGGATATCCAAAATGGCACTTATTCAGACTAAACTCTTTGTGTGTGTGGTGGGGGAGGTGGTGAATAGAAAAAGAGAATCTAATACACGCTCGGGTTTTGCCATGATTTGAAGTCCAGACAAAGCCCAGGCATCACTGTGTGCTCAGGAACAGGGAAGCATTCCCGGTTATGAACAGAGAAAAGCTAGGAGGGCTTCCACACCCAGTTAATGGAAGAGCTTAATTACTGGAAGAAACAAATTAAAACAAAAAAAAGTTGGACCTCTCCCTAAAAAACTAGTTTTCAGACCCGTTTGTTCTTTTAAATATAAATATTTTATTTTGGCTGACAACAAGTAAATATGTTATATATCTAAAAAAGGGAAGATTGTGGTAATATCCAAGGGCCATCTCCTTAAATTTTTTCACATCATACATCAAGACAAGCTCAATACAAAGAGAACAGGTATGGAAGAAATTTACATTCATTCTTTTAGTGCTTTATCTGTGTCAGTACACACTGCTTATCACAGGATAGCAGTCACAAGGCCTAATGTGAGTTCTGAAAAGAGTGGAGAAGAAAGGTGGTTTTGTTTGTTTGTTTGTGTTAAACAGACATAACTTCTACTAAGGCTTACTGGCATTTTAGGAAAAAAACCCTGACTTTTCAGTTCATTTCTCATATCTGTTTCAAAAAATAAATAAAATCAGGTTTTGTTTTCAAGAAGTTCTGTCGATGTCTTTCCTCTTCCACGAAAAGGTTTCAGTTATAACAGCAAGGTAGTTAGATATTTCTAACTAACTGCTACATTTTGACATGTGTTATAGGGAACTGAAGACAGTCTCTTCTCAGACTTCCAAGAAGTTCAGAAAAACAGATTCCACAAGAGATAGCTAGAATTGCACAAGAAAATACATGTGCATATCAGTTTAAGGTCCTTTAGGCACAGTCCAGCACTTTTCATTTTAAGGTCCTTTAGGCACAGTCCAACACTTTTCAATCTCACACTTCATCTTTGCTTTCACAATACCGATCCTAGGAATGAGATTAAACACACAGATAATGCAAACTAGATGACACATATATTTAACATGTTTGTCTATCTTTTTTTCCCTTACCTACATTATGGTTATGGATGCATAAATAAAAATAGGTGTAGAAAACAAAGAAATACTAATCATTAAAAACAGGAATAGAATCTCTTGAAACAGAAGCCATACAGTATTCCAGATAACACAAAAGCATTAAGGTACACCTTTCTCTGTGTGCACTCAAACGCCAAAATGTTTTTTGAATTTTGTTTTATAATCTAATAATAAGGAATCATTTGAGTAAAGAGGTACGAGGATTTAACTGATAACAATGTCAACAATATCCGTTGCCTTTGTGGTTGCATTAACTTATGTTTCATTAGAATCTTTCTGTTTGAGTTGGATTCAGTTTCTTAATGGATAACATGAGTCTGATAAAGGGATAAACAATTTTTCATCAGTTCTATCCTTTCTTCTCAGAGCCTTCTAATCAGCATTAGATGACTGATCACAACACCTTTAGTAATGGCCTTGTTTTTACCTAATGTTTGTCTGGCAAAGACAATTTTGGTCTGGTTGGCAATATCTGCTTAAAATGTATCAAGAATTAATTTACTAAGGACTTCTTGATCAACAGTAGAATAATTTCCTAAATTTAAGCTGAGAACATATACAATAGTTGCCTGACTCTTATTTTCTTTTTCACCAGGGCAATAATTTTTTTTTTTTTTTATGAGCTTTAGGGAACAGATTTAGCAATTTTATGAGAAAATTAGGGAATAGGAGAAATATCTTTAATAAGTGAAAAGGAAAAAGGAGTAGCAAGGTTTCTTGTGAAAAGGATAAAGGAGTAGCAAGGTTTCTCCTCCCTTTCAAGGCAATAAATACTCATTCTCTATTCTGAGGCTATACAAAGCCAGTCAAGAATTATTAATTTCATGAACAAGAACTGTGCATTCAGTGTAAACTGCTGCCACGAGATTTGAATTTCTTTTGCACTTTTCCAGTGTTTTGTTTCTTCCATGTGGTCCATCGTATTGAACTTCAGCAGTGAACAATCAGGGGTAAGACCTTCACTTTTATATTGTGTACTTGTAAACTTAAGAATGAGCAACAGTCTTACTTGTACATGAATCTATTGCTCCCAGTTATGAAATTAAGATTTCTCTATAGATTATTTTAAAAATAAGCTAAGTGAATATTTCAAATCAAATGAAACAGTGTAACTGACTTTTTCAGTGTAAATACCTTTGGCCTTAATCCTGCCAAAAAATATGAAGAGATAAACAAATTATTTTGTCCTATATGAGTCTCTATAGCATCACAATAAAATTTGGTAAAATAACACACTTTGCCAAATACCAAAAAAATCCCAGCCTGCAAAGGGTTTGCCTTCCCTTTCTGTCCAGTGTGAATCAAATCTGACTTCTCCAGTATCTGTGGAGCTACAGTGTCATAAGAGTAGTGCAAGGGAGATCAAACTCAAGCTTCCTGCTCCTGTGACAATGTACCTCTCAGCATTTTTGCTTTCATACTCTCAGATTTATTTATAACTGTTTATATTAAGAATAATAATGACCTCTAGGTCAGCCGTTTCCTGGCAGCTAATCACTGAGTGCATGAAGGGCCTGAGGCAAAGCCTGTGGGCCACAGCTCCTCTGGCCGGTGACAGCCTGCCTATTAGGAACCACTTTCTTTATCTAGTATCACTCCTTAATTTAAGTTCTTTGTGAACTTCAGAGAGCTCAATTGTTTTGTTTTGTTTTGTTTTCAAGTACTAATTCCAACAATAAAACATTAATCTGCATGTGTTCTCTCCAATTAATGTTTAAAGTGTCCCAGAAATAAACAAAAAAAAAAATCAAAGTCTGATACATTTTGCTTTCTCTTCTCTTGTCTACAGATTTATGTCCTTTGCCACATTAGAAGAGAGGCAACAATTGTTTTCAGAGAACAGTGCTTTCAATTCACATACTTCTACTCAGAAACCTCGCTATTTCACCCCTGGAACAGATTCATCCAGGATCCCTTGATTAACAACATTTAGAAGGGGAAAGTGCAATAAACCCAATGGGGGCACTTATTATCTAGCAATACAGGGGGTTTCTTGTTCACTAATTCAACATTAGCTTATGCCACAAAATTTTGTTTGTATATTCATCCTTAGAAGTTAACATTGAAAAATAATTGAGATTAGATGTGCTTGGGAAAAAGTTCTGTATGGTTTAATATCATTGGTCAGCGTTCTAAAATCTGAGCACAAGGCATCAAAATCAGTAGCAGCAGTGAAGTTCCTTCTAAGCATCCTTAGCTCTGTGGTGCAAGAACCATTTCTGAGTTCATAACTCTGTTTAGGATAGGAAACTTATAGAAAGGGGTATAAACAGATCTTTTATGGCTTGAAAGGCCTATCCATTTTGTAAGTATTTTTCTTAGAAGGGAAAGGACTTTTATGTAAGGTAGGAAGATCTAGCAGTGTTTCCCAAGATCATCTGAACTCTTGATTTACCACATCTGAGCTTGAAGTTTGTCCAATAATGTGATTCTTGAAAAAAAACCTCTCTGTTGTCAAGTTTAACTAACTCAAAGTGCAATATTTTATTCAGGTGACTGTAATTCTGTAATTTCCTAATTTTAAATGCTGAAATTTGTAATCATATTTGTTGGGTTTAGCTACTTAGTTTAATATAACATTCTGTTTGTAATTTCCTAGATTCTCAAAAGGAAAGGCAGTAGAGCAAAATGACTGAGCAAAGTTCGCTTAGAACTCCTTGGAAGTGCAGTCTACTCTAAAAGTTCTCGCTCAGTGGAACAAATGTTAGCCATAATGCGCTGTCCGTTGTGCAGGCCACTTTTTGATGGAAGAGAAGGTGTCATTGTTGACAGTGAACTCCATCAAAAGGGATTTATGAGATTTATGGATCCTGATTTTGGTAATCCCTTGTGCTTATGCCTGCCTCTTGGTATTAACCTTATCTTCTTTCTGCCCTGGCATCTCCTGTTCTTCACACCTCTGATTTTTATTCATTCCCCCATGAATTTTCTGTTTTGTATTCCCACACAGCACAGACTGGTTTCATTTTCCAAATCAGGTTCTTATCCGGCCAACTCTCTGAAATTTCCAGCCTTCGACATAACTTCTCTGTATTCTGAAAACTGTATTCTGAGAAAACTGAGGGTTTTCTCTTCATTTTTGTAGTGAAGGAACGAGGGCACTGAAAGGACAAGACTGTTTCAGTACGCACTAGAAATCCAAACAGCCCTCACATTTTTAGTAGCCTTACGTATTTGTGTGGATTTAGATTTATAGAAGCTAGTAAAGCATCTGCATTTAGTCAGAACTTCACAGAGATTATAAGATGCATATTTTCTACTGTGGAGAAGATTGTATCCCTCACACCAATTCTGTGTTCCAACTATTGGCATCTAGGGCTTCCTAGACTAACAGTTCAAATAAATTGTTCATATGAACAAATTTGTGGTTTTTTCCTTCATCTTATTTTACTGAGCTTTTCCAGAAAGACCAGGACAAACTGCTTAAAAGCAACAGAAGCTATGTAACAGGAATTCTCATTTTACTATGTTAAAACAAATATACACATTTGTCCTGAAAAGGTCAGTGTTGGAGATAACAAAGCTTTTCATTATGATCTGGCATCGTTCTTTTTATGTAGTTACAGCACCTTCGTGTATAAATGTACAAAGCCTGGAAGATGAAAAGAACTAAGGAACTTTTTCATGAACAAGTTTCTTTCCTGACATTTGTGACAGGCTGTAAGCTGGTGACAAACCAGATCTGTAATACTTACCATTCCTGTAATCAGCGCAAGGAACAGACTCTTACATATTCGGTGACCGATATCCCCCGTCTCTTCTTATTGAATCTCTTCTAGTCAGCTCTTCCCTTCTAAAGAATTATAAACCTGGATTTGTTTGTGAGTATGTGTGTTTGTAAGCTATGCAAAGTCTGCTATAACTGCCTATGTCCTCAGAAATTGGTTTATTTCAATCCTTCCCCAACAGCTTTAGTTGAGTTACATTTATTTTTCTAATAAATAACAAATGGAATAGTTTTGTTAAGACCAAACAATGTTTATTTAATAGTGTCTGTACTGTGGATTGCATCTTGCTGAAAAGCTGTATAAATTTGCCCCCGCTGAGCTCCATACTGCAATGGTTAGATTGCCACAAGTACCTGCTCAAGCTATTTTAGAACAAACTCAGACACTTTTATTCTGTGCTGAACCCTGGAGTGCAGACATATGCTGAAATGTGTAGGCACAAGTCGTCTGGGCTCTTTAAAGCTCAGAAAATGCCACCTCCTAGTTTCTCAACCAATATTAATTGTACACCTGGTATTGTCAAATACATCTTGTGCACTTACAGGCATGATTTCTCTAAGTTAAATGTACTAAGGAAAGCAGCACAAGACACATTTAAAAGCTACACTCTCAGCAGTCAGCAAAGCTGAAAAGACAGTGTCCTTGATACGTACTTGGAATTTTCATCAGCCCCTACAGGACTAATTTAAGGTTACTTTGTAGTTCCAAGAGGATTCAGCATGGGACTTGGTCCCAAAGTCTTGATAAACTATTAAAATGATCTTTTAGACTTTGTGTGGGTCCAGATAACCTTAAAACACTAGTAATTATTCATAAGACAGGTGTTTAAAATTTGTTCTTGTAGATTGTTTCCAAGATATTCATTCATCCTGGAAAACATTAGGGTAGGAGAGGAAGAGTCGATGGACCACAAGATGGGGACCAGGGGGGTAAAGCCCCTCCCACTGTAAGGGAAGATCAGATTCGTGACCACCTGAGGAACCTGAACATACACAAGTCTATGGGACCTGATGAGATGCATCCCAGAGTCCTGAGGGAATTGCCTGATGTAGTTGCCAAGACACTCTCCATAATATTTGAAAAGTCATGGCAGTCAGGTGAAGTCCCTGGGGATTGGAAGAAGGGAAACATTGTGCCCATCTTTAAAAAGGGTAGAAAGGAGGACCCTGGGAACTACCGACCTGTCAGCCTCACCTCTATGTCTGGGAAGGTCAAGGAACAGATCCTCCTAGAAGCTGTGCTAAAGCACATGGAGGACAGGAAGGTGATTCGAGACAGCCAGCATGGGGTGACTGGATCAGTGGACAAGGGAAAAGCAACGGATGTCATCTATCTGGACTTCTGTAAAGCCATTGACACAGTCCCCCACAACATCCTTCTCTCTAAGTTGGGGAGATATGGATTTGATGGGTGGACTGTTTGGTGGATAAGGAATTGGTTGGATGGTC
>WAAD01001039.1:0-12920 GCA_013389945.1 Fregata magnificens
TTCATACCAGAGCCAGTGTCCTAATCCTTCCTAGAAAAGATTATCAGATTGTCATCTTAGATTGCTTGTCATCTTAGATGGCTTTGTCTGACCAAGAGCTGCACTACTGTTCCCATATTAGGCAATCATATGCATAATATATTTGGTCTTTATGAAATAGCTAAACATTATTCCATCTTTTTGCAGATGTCCTCTCTGGGATATCTGTAATAGTGATGAGGCTAGCAATTTTCTCTAACCTTACCTTAAAAGATCTGGGTTTTTTCCTTCAGTGTACTCGTACAGTTGTTGCCAATGCAATGGAGAAGTTATATTCTGTGATACCAAAATCCTACTGTAATCTAATGGGAATTGGATACATAAATCCTTTACAGTATTTAATGTGTACCATCCATGTATACTATTTGCCACCGCTCTTTGTCCTCAATATCTCATTTGCTACTATTACATTTATATTTCCTTCCAGCATAATTGTACATCGGGTTCACATTTTTCCCTGTTAAGAAAACATGTAAAAATTTCAACTTAACACTCTGTACTAGCACAGTTAAGCCATGTGATACTTTTGTCATAAAAAACACTACATGGGATCTTCAGCCAGTGTAATTCAGTATAACTCTGTAAAATTGAAGAGAGCTACAGTGATGAAAACCTGGCCAGCTCTTGACCTTTTCAGACTTTTCTCTGAGAACATGCAATATTGAATGCTGATATTCTTTTGGCTATAAACAATCTCAGAAATATTTCAGTTATATTTCATTTTAAATGTAAAATTATTTTATCATGAGTTATTGGATATATTAAAGTTTTGGATTCTAATATAATTCTTTCTCTTGAGGCACGGATAATTAGAACAAAAAATATATTTTCTATTTTAACTTCTATGTGTCTACTTTGTTTACATTTTCACAAACTATTAGAAACATTTTCTAAGAAGAGGTAGTTGTTTCAGTATAGACTTACATGGATTGTTGTCAACTGCTGTATAGCTGCAAATTTTAAAATACAAGTTTTCATAAAACTTGTTTGCCATTTCCCTTCTCCTTAGAAAAAAATTGCAGTGTTCTTTTTATTTATACATGATTCACAGTATCACAGTACTCTTAAAATCTTTAAAAATGCAGAATATTTAAAATATCACTCTTTTCACAAGTCAGAAAAGAAACATAGCAATATCTCATTCCTTCCTACAGAAAATAAATGTGAGTGAATCACTCTGACATGGCAAAGTATGGGCTATTTTTGTTACACAACTGAATCTAAATCAAGGTGTGATTGAATAAGAAATATTAAGCAAATACTAGAAAGTTTATGATCTAGGTATCAGATAACATACAATTAATGAATGAGTAATGTGAACAAAATAGAAAAAAAGAGACTCGTAAGAATGAGAAATTAAAAAAAAAAAACAAAGCAAAAAATTACAAAAAATCCCAAAGCCTGACTTAATTAGTATCAGGAAGTGCTGGATAGATGCTGGTGCCATCAGGCCTACAATATGGTGACATCAGGGTGCTCAGTCAATCAGTCCAGGATCACAGCATCCCACCACCCCTGTCTTCTTGACTACAGAAGTGGGTTCATCTCATGTGGTACAGTCAGAACGACAAGCTGGTTTTTTGCCCTGTTTTAGGCTTCAGTGATCAAGGGCAGGGCTGTCTAGCAGGTCCTCCAAAGAGCACCAGTCACATGATTTAGATACCTTACTATCTCTTTTACAGTTTCTTGACTCTGCTTTTCACCCTTCCTTTCTTCTCCCCGTTGGTTCCCATTTTTACATCTGTTCCAAAATATTTCTGTTCCTGTCACCCTCTGTAATGTGGGATTATATCACTGATACTGTTGTCTAGGTTGAGTTGGCCTTGCAACATTTTACTCTTCAAAAAGCACCCAGTATTCCCCTCCAATCACCCATGAAGTTCAGCCATTTGTCATATAACTTCTTCTTAATCACTCCAGCAGTTTTTCACATCCTTTTCAGTTAGCTTAACCTCAGGCCAGGTCATAGTCATTGGCCTGGACATTTTCTTGCAGCACTGACAGTTACTAGGAGAACAGAAGATATTTTTCAATACACCTTGAGGATGTTTAAATTCAACTATGACACTGCAATTAACTTCAAAAAGTTATGATGTTTCTTCCATACAGAATGTCGTCCTGGAAGAAACTAACAGTGGGTGGATAACAGTCATCAAGCCTGGACATGGAAGAGAAGTAGTATGAATAGTACTCAGATAGAGTCCGATATTATATATCATAAGTCACACCCAGAGCTGAAGAGGCATTCATTCTTCAGATAAGGCCTTGCCTTTCCTAGGACTACCTTAAAAGAGAAGAGGAGACGTTATGATCCAGAAACTGTAAACTACGAATTCTTGGAGTGTACAGGTATGGCAAGCCTGCTTTTCTAAGTATCTCCCATTCTTATCACTAACATCTGTTATCCAAAGTAAATCTTAGGATGTGCATGCACACATAGTGACTTTAATTTCTATAGTAGCAGAGTGCCCCTTTTCAGCCCAATTTCAGGAAAAGAAAAATACTGCAAAGTTTAGGCTCAGTGGAAAGGAGATAATAAAAAACTAATGACACATTAGATCAAAAAGGATGTTTCTAATTTCTGTCAATGGATATAGAGAGAGGCCCAAGGAGACAGTGATACCATGAGAAAGATTAATTCCTGTAGCTTCCAATAAATTCTGCGAAATTAATATTCCTAAATATAGAAACATGAACATCAAAAAAGAATCTTTCATGCTTTCAACTGTGAGGGGGAAAAAAAAAAAAAAGTAAAAATAGACATCTGAGTGCCAGGAAAAAAAATTAAAAGTCAGACAGTTACAGTGTATGCATCCAACTCCATGTTTGATATACAAGTGCTTTCAGATACATGCAAAATTCTATTTTTAAGAAAGATGTTCATGATTACATTAATTGGGAGATTTACTTTCCAAGAGTTGTAAAGCTACTGCAACAATCTACTAGCTGAGCTCTGTTTGAAAACATTGTTGTGGCAGCCACTTTTAGTTCGATTTAAGGTTCTTTGCTATAAGACTAGTTGTAGTATCTTCTACCGATCTGAACAAATATTCTCACACAAGTAGTCTAGTTATTGAAAAACTTCAAGTTGCTAATTCTAGCAAGAACTAGAACACACAATTTACCATACGTATGATGAAAAAATAATTATATGCATGTGAACATCTGAAATCTTGGTTGGCAGCCAAAAAAAGGCAGTAATTGAGCTCCGTTGAGCACTTACTCCAAACAGTTCACAAAAATATACAGCAGCAAAGCATCATGGTGCCAGATCACTTATTTTGCTTACCCAGTGGCTGTTCCAGCTGCTACAACCAGGAGACAGAGAGGATGCTCAAGCTGTGCAGTAGGCATGTCTCAGGAACAGTAAATGGGATCTACCCCTACAATCTTGCCCTCACAGCTGCATCACCAGAAAGCTTTTGTCTCTGAAAGGATCTTCCAGTTCTTCCCCCACCTCATGCTTCTTCTGTTCTCCTTTCCTTCTCACTGCCTCAATAGGAGGAAGATTTAGTCCCTGTGGGTGACTCTGGGTCTCAGAATGGCAAATGCGGTTGCTGACCTGGAGAAGATGAGAGGCAGGAGGCACTCAAGAAAGTTGTCAGAAACCACTGTCTTTCCCCTGATTTCCAAATGCCCTGACCACAAGCCAGCAGAGAAAACCCTCCATGGCCTTCAGTCTCCAGTCTGGAGAAGCATTTGAGTTGAAATCTCGTCTTCTAGGCAGCTGCAAAAGTCATGACTTTTTACTCGGAAAGGAGTAACAGCAAAACCACTTCTTTTTCTTCTTCTAGACAGTGGGACACTCTATACCAGCTATCACCTCTAAGGTGATTGACTCCATGCTGTTATTCTTCATAGACAGGACTTCTAATGTGTAGCCCTGTATCAGGCATGTCAGTCCCAGAGAAGGATGCTACTGTTCTCTCTCTCTCATCCTCAAAGTATATCTTAGAATATGTGTCTTTTCTGGATTGCTCTTCAGAGGCACCTTTCTCTCTGCATTTGCTGCAGTCAGATGTATTTAAAATATTTTTATATTTTCAGCCTTTAGCATGCTTTTCTCCAAATCTTTTTTTTTTTTTCTTTCTGGATTTAGACTAGTTTTATGGTTACCTTGCCAGAATACCTGCTCTATTGTGTTTTCTTCATTTGAGCAAAACTTCCATTTGTTGAAGGATGTCTTTTTGCCTCTATTAACTTCATTTACTGAGAAATTTAACCATTCTGTCTGTTTATTTGTCCCTTTTGGACCCTTTTTCATTTGATGATTTCTGTTTGCTAATATTACTGTTATTTTAAAGTCTCCAGTGCATGTGTGTTGCCAATTCAACTTACTCTTTACATTTTCTTTTAACTAACATCCTTATTTTTGTGTAGTTCCCATTTTCTACAGTTCAAACATACAGCAAGGGTTGTTGCCTCCTGCAAGGATTTTGCAATTGAATACATCTGCATTAAGACTAATGTCATGGTTGATTCTCTTTTGGATCTCTGAAATGTTCAGTGTGGAAATATACTGTACTGGAGAAATGTATGTAAACGAAATTATTCAAAGCCTTTCAAAATGCAGGGTTTTAGCAACAAGCCTTTTCATGTCGTTTTAGACTTTATTGTTCCATTCTTCCTGTTTAAACACAGGCATTTTACTGTGGTGCCTAGAGTAAAGCATGGTGTCCTCTGCAAGCCACAGTTTCCTCTGTGATCAACAGAGACCAAGTGCCAACTTCTAAGGAAATTAACATCTTAAGCGGGCTGAATACTCTTCTGAAGGTGGTAAGCCTTTTTTGTTGACTGTGTATGGACACCAGAGAGTATGTTGTTAATTTAGTGACTATGGTTAAGTACGTAAGCTTATGTGGCATGAATCCAGGCCTAAGACCACAGATTTTACACATATAAAAAGCAAATACAGATAGTGACTCCAGCTGCCAAAAGTATTTTATTCATTTTAGCCATTTTAAAGTATTAGTTTGAACATAAAACCTACGCAAAATAAAAATAAGCTAGAATTATATGTAAACTAGATTTCTGTACCATTGATGTTAGTACTTTTACAGTCAGATGGTCAGTGTTTGGATGATACATATGAAATTTATCTAGTTACATTTAACATCACTATCCTTTCTTGTATTTATTTAAGATATATTATGACACAGTTTAAGTAAGGGTCAAAATATGGCAAGAATAACATCTTCTAAATCAACCCTGTATACAGTTTGAATAGATTTGTGGGACATTTTGCTCAGAAAAGAACAGTTTTACATTAAACTATATTGAACTAGTCAGGCGTAAAATATTATAAAAAATGTAGCAGTTGTGATGCAACGGCAGAATGCACAATGAAGAATTTTCATACCTGAGGAAAGTTGCTGAAGGAAGTACATACTGTTGCACAAGCCCTACCTGTCTGTAATTATTACATTTATTGCATTACTACTTGTAGTCCGTTTGGAATGGGTAACACAGTGTTTCCAGATACTGGGTTTTCTTTAGATTTATTTTCGTACCTCTTTAGAGAAGCACAGGTAGAAAAAAGATGCTAAAAATTTGCTATGGAAAGTCTAGCTCACTAAACATTTTGACACAAGACAAAACACTTCTGGATGTTCAGATCCTATTTTGCAAAAAAATAAAGAAGAAAGATTATGTTCAGGTTGGCTTGATGTTGCAAAAGATAGATGGAGAGCAAGCTGGATGAATTTTTACGAAAAGTGAGGCTAACTAGAAGACTGCAATCTATTTTAAACCATTTTGAACTTTTACAAGTTGTTTATGGTGTCTCCTGATTGATCCAGATGGAATAGCAGTGCACATACAGGGTCAGCACTGGTGCTCTCAAAATGTATTCACTCCTGGCAGGTCCATGGTGGAAGTTACACACTGAGAAGCCACCAACACAGCCCCAGACACAGCCCCTGTGTCAGGCCCTCAGCAGTCACCCCTCAATGCATGTGCAGTGCATGTTTAGTGCCAGCAACAGATGTGAGCTTGCTTGCTAGCAAATATGCAATGTACACCCATGGTCCTGGGACCACACAGGAGCACAGAAATTAAACCCCAATTCTTTCTTCTTTACAACCAGACTGATCACTAGCACAGATGTATGCACTGAGTCAACCCCAAGACCTTCTTCTTGCCGCACTGTGGAGAAGTATAAATACTAGCATTCTATGAATTTATTGTTAATTTTTTCAAATAGAGGTATATGCATAATTTAACATTAAGGTCTTTGTCTTAATATTTAACATTGGTTTCTCTGCCTTTTAACATTTTCTTTTTCTTTCATTCTTGGAGCAAGTGGAGATCTCCAAAAAGAAAAAGGTTTTTCATTTAGTCCTGAGTAGTTCACATTTCTTTCTTCCAGAATAATCACTTTATAATAGAGTAATCACAGTGTAAATGTCAACAGAGAGACTGTTTAAACATTTAAAGATGGAGGACACATTTCAAGTTGGAGGACAAGGACAAAGATGTACAATTACACAAAGATTTACAAAGGTTCAACAAAAAATCCAGCAGAGTTAGAAAAATAGAATGAAACATGCAAATAATGGTTAAAAAAACCTTAAGAAACCTTTTCCCATTCAAATGAGAAAAATAGAAATTACTGTGCAAACTAGGGCAAATGAAATACTAAAGCATGTCAAAAATTATTTGAGAAGCAACTAAAAGCAAAAAGCTACCTAGTACACTTTTAAAATAAAATACCTTTTTAAAATAAAATTATTAAGGGGTAAAAGGAGATCCTAAGGAAATGTCATCTATATGTCCTCTATTTCTTCTTTTCTTGTCTGAAGTATTTGTAAATGTCCATTCTTGTATACAGAAAAATCAGACTAAATGGACCTTTAGCCAGGCCCATTGTGGCAGTTTTTGAATCTTAGAGCTGGGTTATATCAATATGGGGCAAAGTTCTTAACACAGCCTGAAGAATCTGCACCAGAAGAAAAGCTACATCTCTATTTCTCATTTGAATCAAGAAAAACAAAGCAAGCAGACAGAAACCTCAGAATAGAGTATCTCAATGTTAATAAGTGTAGTTAAAAAAACCCCAAATATGTACTAATCAGAGTGAGAAATAGCCAAATTGGAAGACTGTGCATCCCAGCACCAGTTTGAGCACCCAGCAAACCAAAGCACCCTAACTCAGAGCAGTAGCTCTGGCCTTGTAACATCTTAATAACTTTACTGAGAGCACAACCAATTGCGTTTATAGCACAGCAGAGCGAGGAAAACATTTTCTGGAATTCCTGAGTGAGCCAGCCTTTATCATCATACTGTTGTTAGATCGATCTCCAAGTCCAAAAGTGCATTTGCTTAAGAAATCAGTTAGCGTGCATTATCATGAAAACAATGCCTCTGCCTCTAGAATATGCTCATCTTGACTGAGTAGTTGAATGGCTCAGAGGGTTTTGAATACTTAATTGAATGAATATTTCATACAAATTCCCTGTGGTACAATAATTTTCCCTGATAGCTACCAAATCCCCAAAATGAATGCTCCGTTTTTACAGATGTGCAGAGCAGGTAAAATATGCTATTGACATGTTTTAAAAAACATTTAATGCCTCTTTCAGGGCTTCTCTTAATTATTTTTTCATATAAAATGCTTTAAAATGATCTATTTGCACATAATGTTTTGCATATTGAGTATTTTTTCTGCTAAACCATACATTTTTGTGGAAGAATTCTGTTTTAAAACTTTACACTTATTGGAATTGTTCAGGTATTCAATCCGTTAAGTTCCCCACAGTTGTTATGGTAATCAATTTATTTTTTTAAGGAAGCTGTGAGTATAGTACAGTTTGGACATTATATACATTAAGTTGGTAAAGAGCGCTGAGATGAGTTCCTTATCTTACGTTGCAGAAAACATGATCTTCTATCCTTTTTGGTCCAGTTCTTATTGCAACAGTTAGCAGACTGTGTGTTTGACATTGCTCCTTTAAGCAAAAGTATATTTTTGAGTTTTATTTTAGGCCCTTCATGCTCAAGTATGTACATGTATACATATTTGTATGTTCACTGGCGCTATCGTTTAGCTCTTCTTCTGCCAAATAAGGGTGATATAGAACATCTTCAGTAAAACAGCATCATCTTCTTGATATACTGTAACACCCACTGCTTTGTTTCAGACTGTTCTTGTGAAAAGTTAAATGCAACTTTTCAATGTTGTTCCTTAATCAGTTCTGGAAACAGTTAATGGCAGCACAATTCATTGCTACAAATAATATATTCACATTTACACTAACAGAGACAAAATTGTTGAGGTTTACTTATGAAGATATCAGTATCCAGTTTACATTCAGAAATGCTTTTCATGTGGATGTTGTGTTCCCAAAAGCTCAGATGTTAGAAAGGTGCAGTGGAAGCTAAGTTCAGAAACTCAGATACAAATTAGGTGCTACCTAGTTATGTTTTTCATATTTTATTTTCCGTGAAATTGATTGGGGTTGTCCAGTATTTGTAAGGACAGCACTGGTTCTTTGAGCTGATGTAGATACCAAATGCTTTGATCACAACACATGCCCATAGTACAGTTAGTGCAGCCAAAGGAAACCATAAATTGACATAGGGAATGCGGTTTTAGGAGACCAAGAACAAGAACCTTCCAGCACCAGCTCTTTGACATCCTTGGCTCTTCTGTTTGAAGCAATTGAATGCTATATGCCAACTATTTTCTTCATCAGTATTATCTTCACGGAGGTTTCTGTCCACCAGAGAGGAAAATACGTCTGAGATTTAAACAAATCTGTGCTCTAACAATTCAGATAAGGTGTGCTAGCATGCTCCTCTGTCTTTTAAGTACTAGTGAATTCAAGCCCCCACCCAAGTAATAGAGTGTGAATGCACAGAAATTTACATCTGTATTTTCACTGTTTTTTCCACCATATACAAGAAATCCTGGGAAAAGTGGGGAGACAGATGAAGTTAATGTATGTATTTCCATGTTTATATATCTGTACATATAAGTGTGTTTGATTGTGTAAGTAGTTTGCTTGTACAAATCAAAGTTACCTTTTTTCTCACTTGAACATAATCTTCGTTTAAAGGGCATTCTATCTTTTAAACTTACAAATGTTCTTACATGCTATTAAGACACTTGAGTGGTAAAAAAACCCAGAAATGAAAGTAATTGTCATTTTCATGCATCAGATAGCTTTAATCTGCTGGTTTAAGATTTAAAATTTAAAGGAAGTACAAAATAAAACTTCTGATCAGGTCAGAGTGTTTGACAGGGAATGCAATACACTTAAACTAAAGATGTAAGTTGAAGCAAGATGCAAAACAACCACTTTCAGTTAGGAAAGTGAAGAAATGGAAGTGTAAACACCTGAAAAAGGAATCGAAATCTGCAGTCCAGCCAACAACTGAGTTCAAACTGTTGATGACATTATGTAGAGGCTGAAAATAGTGACAATGTTATAGAGCCTTCCCTGAATTCTTGTCACAAAAGGACTGCCTGATAAGGCTGGAGCAGGGAGATAAGTGCATAAAGCTGAATAAGACATGGTAGTGGCTGAAAAGCAGAAACTAGAACTTAACAACTAATGCCTGAGGGATAGTACCATGCTTATTTGGAAGATTAATTATCTGAAAAGAAAGACTGAGTGAGTATCCAGACACCCCAAAGCAGGCAATAACAAAGAAGTGAGAGAAGGTAGTGACGCACTGCCCAGCTTTGTAGAAGAGAGTTCCCTGTGTAAGCAAGTTTCAAGATAGTAAATAAATTTAATGTGTATGAAATACTGCTGTGCTCTTCTTTTCTCCCCCTCCTCATGACTGTTTTACAGAATCATATTTAAGTGCCCAGCAAAGATTTTTTCATTGCATTCATTGTGCAGTACTAAGTCATCCCTTGTGCAGTACTAAGTGGCAGTAGGTATCACCACAAACCTCTGTGGCAGAAGCAAGCAGCTGGGTGTTAATAGCAGCATATCAGCAGCTGATCTGTAATGAGAAGTTCCCTAGAGTACCCACTTCCCAGCACTGTAAATGCAGCAATTTGCATGTTGCTCAATTAATATGTCATTCCCTATTTATGTTGCAGTCTTTACATATTTACATCCATGACTGATGATGTAGATACAACAGTACAATAACCACATTAAAAATACCAGATGGGTGGGTGGATGAGATTAGGTTACCATTGCTGTCATCGCCATCACAGATCAACCAGATAATGTCTGATCAAACAAGAAATCCACTTCCACTTAATTATCATATCCTCACTGTATTATAGTTTATTGGGAGGTACTGTCCCCGGCACAATTTATTAAGATGAAGTGCTATGATGAAATGCTGTGAGTGCAGGTTTCATCTGCTCTTCTCTTAGTATGCTTCCTAGGACAGTCAGCCAGACAACAGTTTGTCCCCAGACAGTCTGTGTCTGAGTCAAAATCCATCAAACTCCTGATCTGTCTCAGTGATGGCTTCCATCAATACAAACCTCCTCCTAAAACAACCTAAAAAACCCCACCAATCCAAACACTTAATAAGCAAACAAACTCCAGCTTCATCTAAGACACTCAGAGATGTGAAAGACCTCTCTTGGCCCATTAGAAGGAAGATTTCAACATTTAAGTTGTAGAGTGTTTTTCTGGCAGGGATAATGACTCAAGCCTTGCATGATTATGCTAGGAGGCGTGTTCAATCTTTTTTTGAGTCCGACAAAGAAGCCAGTAATTTCAGTACCTGTACTTCTTGTTATAAAGTAACTGTCTTCTGCTTTCTTCCTGATGGATGACTAACCAGATCAAAGGAGAGCATGGTATTAACATACAAACCTTTGTATAAAAGACTTAATAAAACTATATCAGGTTCTAACACTAGGGTATGCCATACTTGCTAATCTAAATCTTGGCAAGTGTTCTAAAAAATTGGCCATAATATGCAATAATTTCTCAAGATATGTCATAATTTTTCCCCATGCAACCTGTTTTTTTTTTAACTCTATGGCTAGTGGTATAAGATAGGCATAGAGATTTTTNTGTCAACCCATCTCATTCATTTCATTGTCACATTCCCTATGATGTGCTATGATCCTATGGATGTTTAATAAATTGGATGTATGGGAGTGAGATATGTCCTCAGAAGGGGTTGAAGAGAGCTTTTATATCAGGCAGAAGATTATTTCTGTCTGTCTCTGTGGTTACAAATATATACCCTCTATTTTCTACTAATACATCTAGGTAATTGTCTGGTTCATACTAAATGATGCAGTAAATTTTTCTCAAATGTTCTAGGAAACTTTCCAATTTTACCCCTTTCCCTTTCTATCACAAATATTGATGTATCAACTTGTCTGAACCACAGACCTACCTTGAGCTAAAATTGTCAAGCCAAATAAGTCCATTTAATTGAGGATTTCTGCATTAAAAGGTGTAACAATTTTTGCTTTGTACTGATTCTGTGTGTATTAAAATGCATTTAATTCTGTGTCTGCATTTGTGTAAATATGTTGTTTAGATGTATTTCAGAACTGCCTACCTCTTCACCAGACACTTATAGATGACCCATTTTCCTCTTAGCAAATGCTGAGAAGGTGAGGATTTGATTCTTTGAATACTGAGCATGTGCCAAGCTTAATTTAATTCTAGATGCAGTGGACTCAATCAGAACATCAGCTGTATGCTACTCAACTGATTAAGAAGGAGTTGCACCCATCTCACTAGAAATCAATGGAGCAATATGTGGAGAAAGGCAACACTATTATGTCCAGAGCAACGTGAAACCCAGTGAAATGTACAAGGAACCATCACCAGAAAAAGGAATCATATTTTTAACATTCTGGGGAAAATACTTTCTTTTTTGCTATAGTTCTAGAGTACTGAAGGTGTTGAGGCTCTAATAAAAAAGTAGGTCTTTTAGGTTTTATAGGGAACATGTAGTGCCAAAACACCTTCAATGTTTACATCAGCAAAGCCAACAAGAGAGTTCTACTGAAAAACTGCTCCAGGTAACTTTTCCACTGTGCACACAACTGTTCATAGGCTCAAACAGATAGGTGTGTAACTACCATGTGTTAAAGCTGCTACAAGTGGGCATTAATAAAATAAATACCAACTCCTACAAAGAAAGGTAGGTTCCTGCTGTAGTTACAATACAAAAGGATACTTATACTTACTGGTATACTTCTTCAGCAGTTCATCATAACATGCCTTGGCTTTGCAAAGTACGGAAGCTTCCTAAAGCTGCTAAGTGAAGGGATATGACACTCCTTAGTACTGCTGAAAGGGAACCCACAGGGCAATTAGCACTTCCACTTACACACTACATTGATGGCCCTTGCCTAACCCAGGATACATTTATTCCCCTAACTGGATGCCCAAACATCAAAAACTAGATGCAATGAGATCTGATTTTTCTTCCTGTGAAATTCAAATACCCAAGGGTTTGAGAAAAAGATGAGGAGGAGAGCGAGAAAACTCAGTCTTCTATTTCTCCCTAATGCATTTTCCATCATACTCCAGTCCTCTTTCTGCTCACAGCAATTGGTAATTGTTGTGATACTGCTCATATTTTAGTTAAGTTACTAGGAGAGCCTCCGGATTTTTCAATATAAGTATTGATTAGAAGCTGAGATAACCACATATGATAAGCTTTGGAGCCTTTCTACAACCTCTTCACTACTGAAAAAAAAATTATTATAGTACTAACTACTACTCAAACCAACAAATTATAGTTTTTCTGTGCCTCTGCCTTTCCAAGTTAATGGTTCTGCTTTCATAGCATCTTTTGGCCAGTTGTTCAAATCCTTTTTTTTCTTTGATATTTCCATGGTGGTTTTTATGATAAATATGTGAAACTACCACAGTGATGTCACTCTTTTTCTTGCTTTCTTTTCACAGATACTTTTTTTTTTCTCCCCAAAATCA
>WAAD01001039.1:13675-55568 GCA_013389945.1 Fregata magnificens
GTACTGAAATTTAAATCCAGCAATCTGTCATAAGCTTTACTGAGAATGGTTATGGAGGTTATATTGCTTTTTTTTATACACACTGTCCTGAAGGGTGTATTAAATTAATTTCTTTAGTTGTACCTCCCTCATCCTCATTTCATACTGGATTTATATGCTTTCACCCTACAAAAAGGTGAGCAGCTAAAAGCTCCTGCCCTTATTTGTTAGTTACAGTCCAGAAAGATCCAAAACATTTTGAATTCTTATAGTTTATTTTGAGATAAATGCCTTTAAACCATCGTCAGCATCACAACAAAAGAACAGTGTAAGGAAATGCACCAGAGCACTTCTACTGCACTTTGTGCCCAGTTCCTAGTGGTAGTGCACTAAGTCAGTAGGTGAAGAATGGGGCTGTTCAACATGGGTAATGGCATTGGACCCAGGCTATGATTTTGCTGTCCTGACCCCCAGCATAAATAAGTGATCACGGAACACAATTAGAAGTGGCAGGATTAGGCTTTTAGTGTCTGTAAAGCTCTCTGAAGACAAGTATTCACCATGGCTGTGTTCTACTGATTCCAAGAGTCCTATTAAAGTACAACCAGAGACTGAAAACAATTTGAGTGTTACTGCCCCTGGTCAAATAGTGCCATAATGCTGAGAAGAGAAATGTCTAATGTCTTTCGAATATTAGCCTGAAAGTAATAGCATTTCTGTTAACGTTACTCATTTTTACTAGTTAAGTGTGGGTTTTCCCCAACTCAGTAAGACAGAATTTTTGCACAGTGTTTAAAATAAAGATCTGCCCACAACTCCTCATGTAAAGAATTGATTTTTCAAATTGGAATTCTCTCCAATACTCTATAACCATATTCCTCCCATCCTCCCACTTTCCCATCTTTTTCATCTGAAAGTAGAAGTCCATGATTCCCAGCAGCAGCACTTGGACACCAAACTGATTTAACAGCTTGCCACTACCAAAACCAGGAAATTTTACTCCTTCTCCTCCCTTTTCTCCTCCCTTTCTTTTCTCTGTCCCACACTCCTGCTCTTATTTTATGAGTCTGGTGCTTGTCAGACTCCCCTAAGAGCTAATCTAGTGAAAAAGAGAGGAAGGGGAGTGGCCAGAGATGAATAAGGTCATGGAGGCTTCTAATACTTTTCAAAGCTGATTTCAGGGAGCTGACAGGACAGTGCGAATGGGACTTGTTGGGGTGCAGGAAGGTAAGGCTTGTGAAGGGACAACATGCAAAATCTTTCCTCTTTGGTGGCAGAGTCATTAGGTTGTTTTGTCTGCTCATGAAAACACAGCTTTTGATTTCCATGACCTATTTCTGTGACCTACCCCCACCCCCTTCCTGTGAATGGGGAAATTTCTAAATGTCTCCAAAATAGGCATGTATTTAGCCAGACTCTGAGCTATAGTAAAAGTATGCTTGTTCCAGCTTTCTAAATATGATACAATAAACATACGGTCTTTCACAGAAATGTACAGGCACCTAGGTATACATTATTTTATGCTAATACAAACACTTTAGCAATGCACAGTTCTGGCTCTTAGGACCAAAAAAAATAAAAATTCTTCTTTTACCATATAATTAGTTTTCTTTTGGAACCTACGAGTCACTGAAGTCAATGATAAGACTAAATCAAACTCATCTCCTCCATTTGGGACTCTAGACATCAGATGTGTCATGACAGCTAGGTCATTTCTTGTCCCTCTATATTCAATGGGAAGAAGTGCCTTCAGACTATGATTTGTTCTCCCTGTCTTTGGGAAAAAGTGCTCTCTAAAAAGCTTGTCAATTCCCAATCAACACAGAAGAATTCCACATGGTATGCTCAGGTAAGATGCCCAGTTTTCACAAAACTGAGGTTATTATATATGGCTCCTCCAGCTTCTTCCTGTCTCAGATTCTCCATGTGACTTTCAGTTGACTTCAAAGCCTTCAAAAATTTCATAGCATCAACTGGGATCCATAAGCAGAAAACTGGCAGTTCTTCAAATTTCCAAACCTCACTCCAATTCGCCAAACTTTCACACTCTCACTAACCACTATAGACTCTGGATCAGGCCCAGAAAATAAGACATGATTGGAGCAAACATGAATGAGTCTCTAATGATGAAAGATAGAAATCTCTTGCTTGGAAAAGACCTTTACTAAAGGTTTATGCATGTGCCAATAACTTCAATAACTATTATTTTCTTTTATTTTTATTATTTTCCTTTCCTTGAATTCTTTTTGTTTCAGAGACTATATAAAAATAAATCTCTTGGCACCCAAGTGTCTTCATTGTGTGTATATCCTTTCTTTCAGTTTAAGAACTACATGGCAAAGTGACTGTTCACATTAAGGAGTATGTCTCATAAACATCAAACACTACTGCACATCAATTCATACTAAACACACACATTCAAAAAATAGTTTGAATAATATTGTCAAAGTTTTTAGCTGAAACACAGGCTAGAGGACATATTTATAGAACAGAAGATGCTGACAAATATAGTGGAAACCTGGAAGCTCCCAGTGATTACAGATTGAAGCAAAGCTTTTTAGCGTGCACTTTAGGATGATTAACATTACACAGCAGTAGAAACAAATATAACTGAAATGCTAAAAAAAAGTGGTTTATGCTCTAAGAGGTATTTGAAAGTCATCTACACGTGGTTTCTCAACTCTTTCTATATTTCTGAAAAGGTAAATAACTAGTTAAACATACGGGTAAACAAGACCAATAACTGGCATTATTATGTAGTGGTTAGTAAGGTGATTAAAAATCTAGACTCCAAGCTTCAGTTCCTGGCTACGTCACTGACTTTGTATGAGATGCTGTTTGCTTTAGTTCAGCTTATCTACCCCTAAAGCATTATAATAATAGTTCCCAGGGCATAGTGCTTCAGAGCATAGTTTGGGGAATTAACTTACTGACATGTGTGTGGTGTGTTACAATACTTGAAAGTGTACAATATACTGTTAATGTGAAATATTATTATTTCACTGAGGGATTGCATTGAGTGATGGCACAGCCACGGAGAGCTCTTCAAATCAATGTCTCCCCTGAACAATTATGTGGCAGCAGTGATCATAAATATCTTTTTTTATCTCCGCTTGGCAAAATAATTATGCATTTTCCTTTTGCATGTAGATCTAGGCATTATGATTGAGAACTTTATTATTTCTAGAGTGGATGGCTCCAGTAGTCATTGGCTTAGGCTGACACACAACAGTCAAAGGCATGCTATATTAGGCAGAGTCATCTCTGTGGTGTTCAGCATTGAGGAGAGCAGAGACTGGTTATGGGAAGGTTCAATTTTTCCCCTGAACTACAGTCAAGAATGTTAAAATCAAGTCAAAAATGCAGATACCAGAATAGGTGAAAACTTTGGAAGTACTCCTGATTTCTCTTTGCTTGGAACAGTGGTAGTTTCCTAGTGCAGCTTTTTACACAGCAAATTCTGCCTACTTGACTTTTTGTAAAAGATGTGTGTTGATGTAAGCCTTTTTCAAAGCCACAGACTGATCTTTTGTCCAATGAATGCTGTAACACTTCACATAAATAAGAACACTCTAAATAAGCATCTTTTAAAAAAAAACTATATTTGAAATGTATCTAAACTGCACAGTGCAAGGGAGTGTTGAAATACCCCAGAGGTTACCATGTTCTTTGACTCTGGTATAGAATTAGCTCCGGACAGATTTATTTGTGGAACAGAGACTTTGAAGCTAAAACCCCACAAATAGCTCCTTATTACCCACAGAATGATTCTGGTACTTAAGCTGTCTTTAATGAAGGGGTTTAGGTGGCTCCGTGAGGTAACAATATGTGGTGTTGACAAGCTTCTGTATGAAACCAATATTTGAGGTCTTATATTTTAGATGTATATCAGAATGTATGATCTAGTAACATATATATAGATATTGCAATATCTGCATATCTACATATTGTGATATGAAGTTGACTGCATTTTCACACAGTGTCCCTAACTGAAATTTTAGGCATGTAGACAGTCTGCTACTTTCAAATGTGCTTAATACTGTGGTATAATGCCTATTAATACAATCCTAATATTACCACTCTATAGCTGTTTGCTTATAATTTTCAACATTGTGATTTTATGCTAAATGTAGCCCTTCATACTCTAATTAGGTAGATCACCTCATTTTTCAACACAGGTGCCCTTTTATTAATTAATCTCTTATTTCACTTAAAGAGGAGAAATAAAAAAGGGGCTAGAATCTCTATTATTCATTTCCTATGTAATCACAGTTTTGCATAGGCCAGTCTGAAGCCACATTGGCCAGATCAAAAGAAAAAGATTTGGGATAAAGATGGGACTCCTACAAAACTCAAATAACTCCATTCACACTATGAGCACGAGAACATCCCAGCTGCTGTGTGCCTCCAGATTCTGTTGTGTTACATCCTGAGGGGACTCAGTCATCATCTTCTCTTTACATTTACTCCTCCACCTTCCGGACTGTAGGCTATTCTTTCCATCCTTCCAGTGCCATGTTGTTTGAAAGTGTTCAAGACTACCAGAGTATAAAACATTTTTCTAAAGTAGCAAGTAATGGAGTCAGGTTTGCTACCCGCACACATTCTCTCTTCTTTGCCCAACGGCATACAGACTACTTTCAGCCCATCAGCTAGAGCAGGAAGGACAAAGGGGGCTCCCTGCCTTGCTCAGGAAAGCCTGGAAGAAAAGGCACAGCAGAACTGGGCAACAAAGCTGGTGAAGGGACTAGAGAACAAGTCTTATGAGAAGCGGCTGAGGGAACTGGGGTTGTTTAGTCTGGAGAAGAGGAGGCTGAGGGGAGACCTTATCGCTCTCTACAAGTACCTGAAAGGAGGTTGTAGTGAAACAGGTGTTGGACTCTGATGATCTTAGAGGTCTCTTCCAACCTTAATGATTCTATGATTCTATGATGTGCAGATGTGCAGAAGTGCGGATGCCAGAAGGGATCTGTACCTGAGTACTCCTCAGCTGGCGACTGTCGCATCAATGGGTGCACAATTAATCTAAGCATTTCAAGGAGAGTTATGGAGAGCGTGGGTTCTTTGCTCCTCTACATTGCAGCAACTGTGCAGAGGCTGAGAAAAGGATGTTTGCTCCTTTCAAAAGGCAAGGATTGCAGAGGATTTTATGCATTCATAATTATTGTACCTCTAGGAGAAAGAGATAGAAAAAAAAGAAAATTTAAGTTTTCCCATTACACTTTATCTCATTCAGGACACAAGCCAATGTCATACATACTTGTTACTTCTATATCATTTTTGCAGTTACTTTACTTATAGGATTTTACGGCAGTAGGAGTTAACATGCACAGAATATATCAGCAGAGTGTGAGATGAGGTCCACAGAAAAAATTAAGATCTTTTTTCTGAAATAAACCACTTCCCTGTCAACAAGGCTTTTATGGTTGCTTTATACTAAGGGGACAGGGGGAATAGAAAGTGTTTGAAAATTAATTTTAAAAAAAGACATATTTATACACAGGAAAAAAGTTTTGTCATTAAGTTTTATCCAAAAATCTATTAAATTGGCAGGGATTTTCTCATTGATTTCCCTGGTCATTGGTTCAGGCCCTGGATGAACAAATAACAGAATTAAAAAAATAAAGAGGAATCAATCTAAATGACAAGACACGGACTTACATTTCTAACAATGTAATGTGGCTACTGTTTCTTGCAGTCATATGTTTATCTGTAACACTGGTGTGAAATATAATTAAAAGAATGCTTTGATTTGTAAAGAAAAACAAAAATAAGCTTACCACTTATTCAGCTGCTTACTAAAAATATCAGAGAAGGGTTTTTAGACAATTCTTCACTAGAAAATTGGCTGTCAGTGAATACAATAATCTCTTTCAACAAGAACAACGTACTTATTAAAAAGTGTAAATTGCTCCTACATCACACAATTTTACCCATGTTAGTTTGAAAATACTAATCTTTCATGGGCACTTTTCTAACAATTACAAAATTACCTTTACATAATATATCTAAGACTACAAAGACTTCTAAAAAAACATTTTAAAATTTGTTTTTAATTAAAAATATATATTGAACTTATAGAAGACAGTATTTCCTCCAAGATGTAGAACTCACAACATGCATTAATCCTTTTTGTCTGTGGTTCCTGCCTTCTGAATTGCAAGATAGTTATTTAATTATTCAAAATCTATATTAAAACAATTAACATGACCTGTATAAAATGGTAATCTCTTCCAGTGTAAACTGATTCCCAGGAGGAAAACAAGATTCCTCTTCAAAAGGCAGAAAGATGCAAAATAATAAAAATTCCCCCTTCACATTTTCCCCCAGCCACATGGGGTAGGAGAGGCAGAAGCCAGCACAGGTGAAGCCAGCACTTAGGAGTTGGAGATGGTCTCCGACAGTAGCTGAAACTAGCAGGAGCAGCAGGGACAATCCAGGCTCATCTGGGATCCTACAGTCCCTCCACAGCTGCCACCCACAAATGAAAACAGTAGCTTCCTGTTGGCAACTGAATCTGCAAATTAGTTTCCTTCCACTGCTTTCTTACTATGTACCACTTCCTCCTTCACCTCCTTGATTAGTATTTCCCTTCCTTAGGATGGCCTCTGTGTTGCTCCCTACTGCATACGTAATTAGTTGTGATTTACGAAGTATTTGTAAGATACTCCACTCTTACCCAAGAGATAAAACTACTTCTGAACTAGAGGTACAGTCTGGTATCTCTTTGTAAACAAAAAAATAGCATTTAATTGCAGCTGTAGTTAAAACTGGTTGCGTTTAAAGCCCTTGGACCCATTTGGGACTTTAATGCACAGATGTGGGATGGTGCTGAGCTGTTCACTCCATGGCATCTCTGCTCTTTGGGGAAGTCTACTCTTCCCAGTAGTGGTGCATCTGGTAAAACCATACTAGTTCATGGTGGGTTGACCCTGGCTGGACGCCAGGTGCCCACCAAAGCCACTCTATCACTCCCCCTCCTCAGCTGGACAGGGGAGAGAAAATATAACAAAAGGCTCCTGGGTCAAGATAAGGACAGGGAGAGATCACTCAGCAGTTACTGTGACGGGCAAAACAGACTCAACTTGGGGAAATTAGCTTAATTTATTAACACTCCAATCACAGTAGGATAATGAGAAATAAAACCAAGTCTTAAAACACCTTCCTCCCACCCCTCCCTTCTTCCCGGACTTAACTTCACTCACGATTATTCTCTACCTCCTTCCCCACAGCGGCACAGGGGGACAGGGAATGGCGGTTGCGGTCAGTTCATCACACATTGTTTCTGCCGCTCTTCAGGGGGAGGACTCCTCACACTCTTCCCCTGCTCCAATGGGGGGCCCCTCCCACAGAAGACAGTCCTCCACGAACTTCTCCAACGTGGGTCCTTTCCACAGGCTACAGTTCTTCACAAACTGCTCCAGCATGGGTCCTTTCCACGGGGTGCAGCCCTTCAGGAACAGACTGCTCCAGCGTGGGTCCCCCACGGGGTCACAAGTCCTGCCGGTAAACCTGCTCCAGCGTGGGCTCCTCTCTCCACGGGTCCACAGGTCCTGCCAGGAGCCTGCTCCAGCGCGGACTTCCTACAGGGTCACAGCCTCCTTCGGGCATCCACCTGCTCCGGTGTGGGGTCCTCCATGGGCTGCAGGTGGATATCTGCTCCACCACGGACCTCCATGGGCTGCAGGGGGACAGCCTGCCTCACCGTGGTCTTCACCACGGGCTACAGGGGAATCTCTGCTCTGGTGCCTGGAGCACCTCCTCCCCCTCCTTCTTCCCTGACCTTGGTGTCTGCAGAGTTGTTCCTCTCACATATTCTCACTCCTCTCTCCAGCTGCAGTTGTGCAGTTTTTTTGTTCCCCCTTCTTAAACATGTTATCCCAGAGGTGCTACCATCATTGCTGATTGGCTTGGCCTTGGCCAGCAGTGGGTCCATCTTGGAGCCGGCTGGCATTGGCTCTATCGGACATGGGGGAAGCTTCTAGGAACTTCTCACAGAAGCCACCCCTCTAGCCCCCCCTGCTACCAAAACCTTGCCATGCAAACCCAATACATAGTTATAGCTCTACACAGTACCTATTCCAAGGATAGATCTGCACTTCCCTGAGCAGACTAACCACTATGTGTCCTTGCAATTTCTTCTCTTGTCAGTGAAACTCCTTGTACCCACACATATAAGTTAAGGTCTGGTCACTATTTACTCATCACATTATCTTGTCTTCCATCTTTTGGTTTCTTTCTTTACATGCCAAATTGAACTTTTTAGTATTATATTTATGTGTTTAATAGACAGCACAATGGGTGAGGTTTCTAAGCCCTACCAGACTAAAAATGAAAGTGAAAGGAATATTCTGCAATCCTGCACAGAAACCTTTATGTTCTTTAAGTTTCATGACCATTCAAAGCCAGATGTCTGGTTCCCTTAGGCACATCTGGACATTCTTGTCTTAAAGTATTTCTGGATCAAAGGACCTGGCCTGGCAAGCAGCTAAATGTATACTCTGAGCAGGCTATTGATAAGAAACTGGTAATTAGACAGTACAGGTGAAACAAAATGATTATGTAAAACATTTAGTGGTTCATCAGACATTCAAACTAATGTGTATAATTTGCATTAAACCCCACACTTCTAACAGTTTTAGCTTTAAGTTCCAAGCTCACTTCACCTTAAAAGATTTGCTGGCAATATTCCCACTTTGGTTTTAAGTTAATGTGCTTGTATCAAAGCAATAAAAAAAAAAGAGGAGGCAATTTGACAGGGCTTTACAGACTAGTTTTACACAGGAGCTTAGCAAAGGACTGGATCATGGTGCTCCTTCCTTAGGATTGCTAAATAATTCCTCTTCTGGGGAGTATTTTTGTGTGATGGCTGACATAATGCAATACTTTTAATGGAAAAGATGCTCGAACCTCTCAGTCCTTATGTTGGCTGCTTCCCAGCAGGGTTCATTCAGACACTGTTGTAGTAATTTCTTGATCATGTCTGAAGCTCTTTGTGATTTAAGTCTCAAATTTTGCATCTAAATTACAGGAGCATTTTAGACCGAGGAAGTCTCCTTTGCTCTTTGCTGAACATACATATGTGATGAAGAAGTTGATCTTTTAGAGAAAAAAGGTGGGAACCCTGTCTTTTGTTAAGGTTATTGGCATACAAACCCTGGTGAATAGTATAGTAACATTAAATGAAAGAAGCAGATATATTCTCCTTCAGGAGGAAAAGACTGAAGTGTATCTAAAATCTATAATTAGAGAAGAGAAAGTAAAGAAAAATATTACTACTCTTTCTCAGGGTCCTGCCTAAAGCTATGGAAAAGCTGGAGTCATAATTTGGCTTTGTTTCAAAGTCTATGAATGGTCACAACTCCCTGACAAAGTGCAAAATTGAGGATTTTGCTTGTAGTACTATTTTTCTACAAGGTTGAACTTGAACCAGGTCCTGCTACTGCAAACACCATGACAGGGAGGGGTGTTCCAGAAGAATTTTTCTACATCAGCTCCTTGAGCTGCATGAAAGACATTCCACAGAGCCCGTATTGCCATTTTGCTTCTTTGCACATCCAAATGGCCTAAAAGAAGGTGAGAAGAGGGACTGGACTAACTAGGTAGATGTACGGAGATCAAATCTTGCAGACAGTTGCCCATTTTTTCCCTCTAGCACTGCCAGAGGATTTAGAGGGGTAGTGTTTAGAGGGAGTCTGGAGTCTCCATCTTTTTGCATTCCTTTCTGATGTCTGTTCTGCAATCCCACGGCTACCCCTGTGCATCAGCTAAGGGATATCAGCTGCCTCAGTGAAAGCTATGTAAAATTCTGATCAACCAGAAAGAGAAATCCAAACTGGAACAGACATAAAGTAGAGTTATTAAGATGATCAAGGGACCAAAAAGCCCTCTGAGGGAAGACAAAATAATGGGTTTGTTTAGCTTAGCCAAATATGGAGAGACATAAGGTATGTTATGCACATTAGAGTGCAATCACCATGTAAATTAAACAACAGTGTGGAAAGCTGGGAACAGAATGACTATGTGCAATTTAAAAGAAAGGTTCTAAACCTCAGAGGAAAGAGGTTTTCTTATGAAACAACCTGACAGTAGTAGCAATGGGAAGGAAAAAAAAAGACCCTGCTGGAATTTAAGGTGGAGTTTATGACTAGGTCATTAAAATGCCTCTGATACTAGAAGACTGCTTTTGACAATCCTAATCTAATCCTCTGCCTCGTCTTCCATTGACCCAAAGGGAAAGGTGTTTTGCAGAGACTGGAAGAGGCCATGGTGCGAACAGCTGCTTTTACTGTAGTAGAAAGCCTACCTGGCACCGTCACTGCTATGGAGAAGAAAAGTACTGGTGGTACTGGGGGACTGCTCAGCCACCAGGTCAGGCGAGCTGAACACATATGCTCAGATAATCAGTAATAATGGACACAGCTAAAGCGCCTCTCCCCCTCCCTCAATCAGAGTAAATATCTGACAGCTTATAGGCTTCGTGGCATTTTTGAGAAGCAACAAGCAATTCCAGTTATTTAACATTTCATCAAATGAAAAGAGACTTTTTTTTTTAAGAGATACTCTTTTAAAGTGCTGGCTGTGTATAATTGTCCATACATCAGAGGTAGCAACTTGTTAGTACAGCTAATGGCAGACTAATCTTTTTCCAGTAATAAGGAAAAGCAAAAGCCCTTCAAACAGACTTTTCATGAGAAGACTTAATACAGCAATCAATAAAGACAGAGGAAAGTATAAATCAGACAATAACTTTTAAGTGTAAGCATGTCCAAACTGGAAGTCTTTTGCTTTGCTCTAAAAATATCCAAGCAAATGTACATTTCTACTGGCTAGGAGGGATGAGTCTTAAGGAATAATGAGGTTTATATGAGATCCAGATTACCAGTAAAGTAGGCGATAGTGATTTCTGGTTATTGCAAAGCAGAAGGGTACAAGGGAAAGATTCCTTTTGTAGAAAACATGTATCTCAGTGTCTCTCCATAACTTTTCATTACTAGTCACTCTCAGCATTAGGTAATTAGACAAGGTGGAACTGGTCTCACCTCCCAGGTGGAGGCAATTCCAGCTTCTAAATCAACGTATGCCTAGATTTCCCAGTCTTTACCCATGTCCCCTTATCGTTCTCTGTTTATACTGATAATTCTGTTTTGAAACTTATCTTTGTCTGCATTTAATGTGCCTATACTGAGGGGAGTACTTATCATATTTATCATACAACTGGAATGAAAGATTAGAAGGATAAATGCCTGTAAAAGACATACTAGGATGTAAATGCTGACTGTCCTGTTATATCATGCCAAGCTTAGGAGCATTGTGTGCTGCCTAGCTTAGGTCCCTTAATGATCACTGTTCTAACAATGTGAAACTGCCTCCTAAATAGGCATAAAATGTTCCCACTTGGAGGCCTCTCTTTACAATCATTCAAATCAGTGCCAAAGTCTAACAGATTCAGTGGAATACAAATACATGCCTGCAATTTTTGTGAAGATTGAAACCAAAAATAAAAATATCCAGTGGATGCAAACATGCATGAATTAAAACAGAAGAAAATATTTGCAGTTCTCAGAAAGATAACAGAAGCCTAGACTCAAACTTGTATTAGGGGCTAGGAAGGACTGCACAGCTTTAGACTTTGCCCTACAGCTGGGAGATATAAGCCATCCTTTGACTAAGTCTGATGACTCTGACTGGTTCATGTGGAATAATTTTCAATTAAGATTATTCATCCTCATCCTAATGGAGCCACTTACCCTATTACGTGCTTTTACTGAAATATGAAAACAAACATTTGTTTTGAAAAATAATGTAACCTTTTTCAAAATTATTTTTTCTGAATAGAAAAAGAGATTAATTCAGTGTTTCTAAAAACATATTCAGACATGACATAATCAAAGCAAACCATTCAGAGTAAGAGTGGGAACTGGGACTGAAGGGTGGCCCATGGCATACTGTACAAAAAATGAAACACAAAACTTTTTCAAGTTTCAATTTTCCTCACAATGCAACATAATTAAGTCCTGCAAGACTTTCCAGGCTGTAGTCTACTGGGTGTTGCCATCTGCCACTTGCTGAAGTATTTCAATAGAAGTACTTCAGGAAAGCTTTCTCAATAAGTATGTCATTAAATTGTAACATGAGGGCACCTGGACATATTCCCACCAGCAAAACTTTTTTTAGTTTATTAAAAAATATAATGGGTTGCACACATAACAGATTTCAGTGATGCCTTTAATTTTGGACTGTGCTGTTATGGACTCTCATGCTTCCATGGTCCTTCACTGAAAATAATGTAAAGTCTAGTTTTTGTCTGAGAGGTGCAGCAGTAGCTGAAATCTGTCATTCGTAAGTCAGACCACCAGAAAAACATTGGGAACGTTGCTGATTTTCTTTGTTAAAAAACACAAAACATACCAAAATGAAATTATAAAAATGCATTACCAACTGTAATGTTTTTTAAAAAAATCGGTTTCTTGCCTCTGTCTCAGATTTAAAAAAAAAAAAGTTAGAGTGAAGCTTTGTTCTTCTAAAAGTGAAAAAATCTATTTGAGGTTTACAGGAAGGACACCTAAAGGAACACATGAAAAAGAAACATTTTGCTGCTGAAAAATGGCAGTCAGTAACTTCTTCTACATGTGCAATAGGCTCTGCATGTTTGATTTGTTGTCCTGCAGTGCCAGTGTATGCATTTGCACCTGCTCAAGAAGGATGTTAGACCATAACCTTGTACAGGAGAGAATTTCTACAGACGGAGTAGATCCTTGGCAATATCAGGAAAATGTCATCATATCCTTTCTCACATAGTGCACAGCATTTCCATCTCCTTTTGGGTCCCAAACTGTGCCAATCCTTTGGGCACTGTCCCTTGCTCCAGCAATCATTAACTCCTTCTTATTTCTGCTAACACCACCACTTCTGCTGGCAGAACGTCGCAGTTAGCAGAAATCCAGCAGATTTCCAGACATCTAGGAAACCCAGGCAAATGGCCAAGACACACATTCCTGCCAACATTGGCAGCTCTACGTACCCCTTCCCTGGATTCCCCAGGCTCCCAAGGACTGGAGTCCTAAAGATTTTGCTGCTATGAGAAAGCCGTTCCTTCCTTTTCGGCATGAGACCACACCTTCTTTTATTTTTACAGTCTTTTTTACTTTTTCTATGTTCCTCTCTCTTTTCCTGCTGCCACCTCCCCAGGTATATTGGGAATTAATAATGATGTGAACTAGAGGTGTTCCCACTTTCAGTTTTCATTCTCCTTGCAGTCTGAGCAAAACTGATCAGAGAGCAGAAACGCTGATGCAGCCTATGCTCACTTGGAAAGGCAGAAAGCAGCCCGCTGATTCAGTCCATATTAGCTGCTAAGAGGCACTGGAGCTACTCAGCAGCCAAAATTTGAGGGAACGGCTAGCCATGAGGGGAAAAACAAATTAACCAAACATGTGTCATGTGTACCCACGCCCACCCAAAAAAAAAAAAAAAAGAAAAAGAAAGGAAAGGCCTTTCTAATGGCAAACTAGAAACATTACACACTCAGTCCTCCAAGCCCACACATTTCTCTAGCTATTCAGAATTACAAAGCAACTCTAGGAAAACAACAAACAACTTCTTCTTTCAACAGACACGGCCCTCTTCTTTTTTTTCTTACCTTTATTCTCTTTTTTAACCTGAAACTATATCTTTGCAGTCTGTTCCATTCTTCTTTTCTATTCCTTCATTTTATGTCCTGGCAATCCCAGGTGTCCAAAGAGATGTCACGGCTGTAATGCTCAGAATCCAGCCCCTAAGCTTTAGGCATCCAATGCTGCAGTGGAGCATACAAGGTCCATATATGACTTGTGTATTTCAGAACAGGGTTAAAAAAGACCTGTATCTTGAATACAGAGGGGCCTAAATTAACACATCACAATGCTGAGAACACTGGCATGGCTTAAATCCTACCCATCTCTAAAGCTTAGGTAGTGAAAGTCATTTCCCTTTCCCTCAACATTTTCCATCCCAAAGCTTCTAGAAAAGAAGGCTCTGCTCCACATGACCCTGTTTTTTTAAAACATGAGCAGATCTTGCTTCTGACTTCCAAAAGGACAGAAGAGATGTCCCTGGTGCCTGATGCACTATTATAAGTAATTGATCTGAGTTTAGAGCAGTCTTTCAGGAAAATCTCATTTCTGCTTTCTGTTAGGACTGAACGTATTTCAGTCTTCAGCATTTCCATGTAAATACTTGTAAGTGTGCTTGGGGTTTTCTCAGTCACCGCTGCTGAAGGTGGTTACTCCTGCTGGTGCAAGTAGGGGAAACATGAGGGAGAGGAGAATAGAAGATGGAGAGAGATATATATAGAGAGAGAGAGAGGAGAAGGGATATTGTTTCAGGTGCAGAACAGCTTTTCTGCAGCTCTGCTGCCAAGGCAAAATATCCATTGGAGCAAGATTATTTCCTGGTGGTTAGAACACTTACTTTGGGGTAGATAAACCTGTAGTCTAGTCTCAATTCAATGATTCAATGGTGATGTCTGCATTTCATGTGAATTAGAAAAAATGGAAGATTAAGCATCATGGATATTGGAGGCAAAGGAGAATATATGTTACAAAACTCTTATGTGTTGTGGGATAAAGGTGACATTTCTCTGCTTGGGTGGTTTTGAGCAAACCAAATACATATCTTCAGGTAAACAGCAAAAAATGGGTTTCTATGGAATTTAGATTCTTCAGGGAATATATGGCAGCTGTGCAGAGTTTTTAAGAATTGCCTTTTTAAATTAGATACCTAATGCAGAAGTTAAGTAGAGCCTAACTTTGTCTCCATGCATGGATCACAATTTTTCTCATCATTTCTCTTTGGCACAGTTGTTTTTTCCTTTCTCCCATGGCTGTTTTTCTACAGGAGCTGGTATAGAAGGAGAAACCAGACAGTGGCTCCGCTCCCACCAGAAACTTCTGAGAATGCCTGCTGTGAGAACTACTGACTAGGGCTGTTCCATCCTTATTTTTGATGCTTATGAAAGATCCTTATTGTCCATAGATATCCTGGTTTCCTGTCAAGAAACCATGAAACAAGGATTATTCAACATGACATGAACAATTAGGCTTTCTCCCACTGTATGACAGGAATCTCTGTTCTAAACCTAGATCTCTTACAACGTGTATGAGAAACAATAATTTTCTCACTAAGCCAATCTTCCATTAAAATAATACCCTAAACCATTCTATAGTAATAAATTACATTCCTGCAAAAAATAGGCTATCTGAAATGAAGCTGGACAAAAATAAATCTATTAATATGTAGTGTGTGCAGGAAGGTGCAAGAAATAAATGTTATATAGCTTCATTTGTGATAGGCAAACAAAACTAAGGTTAAATCAAACTGTCAAGAATTAAAATTAACCCTCCTAAAGGATGCTTGTATGCATCCTTTATACTGTCAACATCTAAGTGAGATTTTCTCTCTTCTGTGCAAGAAGAAAAAGAGAGGAACAAAACCAGCAAACCACCAATTTAACAATTGCTTTTATGTAAATGTATTGGCATGTGCACTCATGCACAAGAACGTACACACACTGAGTGATAACAGCATCTACCCCTGTCACATAGACAAAGTTGATGTCATTATTATCCATCTGCACTTAAAATGCATTTTCCATTAATATATAGAAGCTCCCTTGGGACTGACAGTTACAGTACAGCCCTTCCAATACAACTCTAATTGTTTCTAAAGGTTTATAAGAAGCCAGGCCTTGCAGGGAATTGTGTTCACAACTTCTGATTTCTGAAAATTCTTCCTATACTTAAGGCTATCTTGTGAACTTAAAAGAGGTAAAGATGTGTTTGGTTAAAGTAGTATTATTTACGCTCCTGTGTAAATTTTATTTCTGAGTATCACCTTGTATAGATCTGATAGGATTCTTCTTTTTAATCTTCAGTGGTGTTAGGGAGTTCAATGAGGATTCAAGAAAAGATTGTCTAAATCCCAATGAATTTGACAGTAGCAAGCTGTGACATCCTACTGCTTCTTGATATTCATCACTTTGCCTTTCTATATTTCAAACCAACAACTGTAGCTGGCAAAAAAAAAAAAAAAAATTGTAAACCAAAGTCAGGAGAGTTATTGTAAACATAAATGTTATACCATATTATGTCAATTTGCATGGCAAAAAGGAATAGAGGCACTATCACAAAGTCAGGAGTAGGGCTCATTAAGTATCACAAAATGTTATCTCTGAATATTAATTGATTTTTAAAATTAATCCACATCATAGTTTCATATCCTTTTCAAGTATGCTTCCCATTAATATTCTAGCAATGAAGTTCGCTGCAGGTTAGAAACTCTTTGTAGATCTATGCATGTTTCCTATTCAAGGACTGAATAAATAAATTGTACTGGGTGAAATATTCATGGCCAGACTTTCAGGATTCTATTATAAAAATCAGAGTTTGTAATTCTGAACACTCATAGAGGAAATTTAGATCTCATTCTTTTATTGTTATGCCAATCACTCTATACCATTCAACCTATATAAACATAGTGAACAGACAGTGCTGAATTGAAAAAGCATAACATCCAAGAAAGTCACTAATGATGCATCCACTTACAGATTTTTTTTTTTCCAGCTGAGGAACTGCAGCCATCACACAGGCTCTGAGTGAACCCCCATGACAGTACCCAAAAGCCTACCCACCTGGACAAAGGAGACCTCACTGCATATCCCCAGCTGGGACTGACTACCTGAATCCATTAGGAGCTAGATAATAAGCTAACACCTAATTCAGAAAGCAATAAATAGCCCCCCTCTGGGGGAACACTGTGCTCAGGCTTCCAACACCATGTAGAAGTTGCAGTCTGAGTAGAGGAATTGACACATGTAGGAGTTGAGCTGTCAGCCACGGTCACGGTGAGCCTCCCACTCCCAGGGGTCGTCTGGATTGGCTGGTGTAAACTGCATGAGGGGGGCTGAGCTGTGATTTGTGTGAAGTCTGTGTTTGTAGGGCAGGCATCACTGTTCACCTGCTGTATTTGTCCTGCCTAGCAAATCAACTTTAGGTTGTGTGTCAGTGACTGCTGTGATTCTGCCTGAGCAGCCACCATGCCAATCTCTCCATGATATCCAGAAAAATATTTCATGGCTGAAGAGCAGTTAAAACACAGATGAGATCTGCAACTTTTGGAGTCAGTGACTCAGTCCACAAAAGACTTAGGAGAGCTTTTTTGCCCCTGAATCAACAGAGACCCAGAGCCAAGACCCCAGTCTGTTGCTCATAGGAGACTGAAACCAAGACTAAGGAGTCACAGGGGCCCTAATCCAACACTACAGTGGATTACATGTTGCCTAACTGATAGCGTCTCCCTTAATTATTGTAGAAAATACATAGCCTCAAACTTGCCATTTAGCACAACGACTCAGGAAATCCGGGGTTAAGACTTTGCTCAACTGCATGCTCTGCAAAGCTTTAGGCATTTCAGCTGAGGTAAATGCACAAAACAATGCAGGTTCCCAAACCCTGCCTATCTTCCCCTGTAGGCCCATCAGTTCAAACCTTCATATCCTTAACAGTCTAGCTTAACTGGTGTGGACTTTCTCAGACTACACCTAGGTATTTACACAGTAGTTGTCCACATCGGAGCTAGTCATTCTCAGGCCCCTTTACAACCACTGGAGAGAAACAGAATGAAGTAGACATCTTCTTTTGGTTCAGTGAAACATGTTTTGGAAGTGTCTATTTCCCTCCAGCGACTACCATAGAATGTCTAACTAACTAGGGTCAATAAGCCCTGGTAAACAGCTAAGTTACAAGCACTAAAATCTCTTGATGTTTTTAGTGGCCAAAGTGGCTTTCTGTTCAACATGCATCTGTTGAAGGCATTATTCTTTACTGCCAAGCTAACTGCAAAGACAGGCAAGAAAGATGCTGAATGTAGGGCTGGGGATGAAAAATTAGCTCTGTTTCATAAGGACAGGTGTTAAAACATTGCTGCTAAAATGCTTATATCTGCCTCTTTGTCTCTATATTCCTCAGTTCCTGATCTGTAAAATAGTGACAATGCACTTCTCTACCTTTCTGAAAATTGTGAGTATAAATATTGTAAAGAGAGCAAAATCAAATATTGTAAAGAGAGCAAAAAAGAAAGAAAAACGCCACTGCTAAGTAGAGACAGAGAGATAGTAACAAGCCATTCTCTATTATAAGTCTGTCTCCTTTTCCTAAATTAAAATTAGAAGCCCTTTCAATCTTCAATAATTAGAAAGGTCTTTAAGAGGATGATGAAACAAATAATTTTCTTTTTTGTTATATTTTCGTTATAAGAGTTCAGTCTGAAGAAGCATTCAAGCCTAGCTCCTCAGAGGTATTGAGATGGATAATTCATCCTGAAATCAGCCAGACCTTCCTTTGTAGATCCAGGTCCAAAGTATTTTTTAGACATGTTCAGCAGAAAAGCAACTTAATAATTAGTAATGCCTTACATATCTAACTGAAATGCATTGAAAACAAGAAAATGTTAGCCATTTTGCAGTCTACCATTTTCTTGTGCATGATTAGATTCACTGATATGCTTGCATTAAATGATGCAAAGTATTCATATTTTACCAAGTCCAAGTATAGCCTTGCTTTCAAGGGTTGCTGCAACGTCAGTTAGGCAATGCTCCTAATACTTTCTCCAATGCCTGTCATGGAGATGGAGAGACCCAGTGATTTGCCCAAAGTCACAGCACAGCTGCTCTACTTTGAGTTCTTACACAACCAGATTTTTTCAAAAGGCAGAATGGTGCAGTTTTCTTGAAATACACATTATTTTCCTAATTTGGTAGCAATGTGTCAGAAATCATGATCTAATGAACTAATTTTGCCTAATTCAAAAAAAATGGCTAAAGGAAATGAAGGTGAAATGCTACCCAGGAACGGAGTAGCTGCATGGCACTGTGGACACAGGAAGGGAGAAGACTCCCGGGCCACAGAGACCAGGCCAGTAGCTACTGCCGGGGAGAGAGAACGGAAGAACTTAGGAGAAGGGCAAGAGCATACTCCCACCAAAGAAGATCGCATCTCAGGCAACAGGAGGATAAGACCTAACTCTGTGTATGAGTCTAATCATAATAGAAGGAATAACAGGATACACTCTGTTTTTTCCCCCTTAAATTTCCACACCCTTTCAGCAAGAGCATCTTAGATCAACAGCTTTCTGAGATGTTGTATTCCTACCTACTCTCAATTGCCCTGTCTGTTAATTTCAAGTTCTAGGGGTGATTTCATCATCTGGCATTTATGTTTCCTTTTCAGAATACTTCTGGAATATTTCCTCTCCTCTGGAGCTGCCAGCACAGCAGGCTTCAAGGGAAAAGGTGAGTGCCTCTGACCCTCTCCAGAATAAGATCAAACACAGCTTGTCTAAGAAAAAAGCGAAGAGAAAACTTCAAGCGAGAAAGAAGCAAGGCAAAATAAATTCATAAAATGATTTACATATTTTACAAAACTTCACAAATCATTCAGAAGTTTCTACAGTCACAAGGAACTCTGATTCATCTGAAGCATTTTGGCAAGTCCTCTTAAATTTGTGGTTTTTAATTTTGCACCAATTTCCTCCAGGATTCTGGCAAATTTACTGCCTTACAGATTTAAAAAACAAAAAGGGCTTCCTGTGCTTTTGAGGCCTTTCTCTCTTCTGTGTCTCAAAGAGAATCAGGAGTACCAATATTTTTCAAGTTTTTCTCAGAGGTGTCCTTGTCTTGACAGAGATAATAGGTTGGCCTCACAGGTCAACTTCATTCTCACCCACAGTTTAGGAACTGTGAAGACTGAAGATAATAAGAAAAAGAAAAACAGCACTCTTTAATTCTGTTGTATCACACAGAAATCACAGTTTCATGTTCAGACATAACTAGGTCATTTTCTTCCAAAAGAAAGATAGGTTTGGCATACTGTACTTTCCAAAATAAGTCCACTGCTTTATTCACTAGTAACTGCCCTTTTTGTTTTATTATTGGCAGTCGCAAGGCCAAATGATTTCAAAAGCGACCAAGCACTGATGTGTTATGAGAAAACACAGGATGGCCTCTTCATTTGATCCTAATGCAAAAGGTCTGCTTTGAAATAGCATTACTTTTACAACTTCTTCAATAAAGGAAATTGAAACCAGCTTGTAATGTATCCATTACATTTACCAACAATTCCTGTCCTAAATTACTTCCTTTCAATCTCAGTGAAGTCAGTTAAATTCTAACTCACAACATTAAGTCAGTTATAATGCTAACCCAAGACTTTTGCTTTCAATAGTGCGATTGATTCTGCAAAGCACTGGAAAGCTCTCCAAAAACTCCTAAGATCTTTTCTGGCAGCTGCACCTACTGCAGCAAATGACTCTTGACCCTTTTATACATACATTCTGTGTGTGTGTGTGTGTATGTGTGTGTGTTGTAAATTCCCCTTTTCTTGATAGGGAAATGAGTTGGTGGAAGATACAGATCACAGTAATATTTATTGGAGTATATTTTATTAGGTTGTCATTATTAAGGGAATAAAGCCAGTATTATTAAAAGCAGATAATTATTCATACAGCACATTGCTTATTCCCTCCCACTGTTCTCACACCCACAGGTTCACACGATCACACAGACACTGCCACACACGCAGTCACTCATGGTGACCTGGGTGGAGGCCAGCCCAGCTGTTTATTCACAGGGGAGAGCTGCACTGATGTGACAGTGGCTTCCATGCAGGTGTGCAGAGAGTCCCTCACGGGGTCCCTTGTTTCCTCAGTAGCACACGCAGTCCTGGTGCCTCTGACGGCGCACAGCTGCCACTGCCACCTCAGATGTGGTCTGAGTTGCACAGCCCTTTGTTGGTGCTAGCACGTCCTGGTGGCCTTTTACATGCTTGGCAGACTTTGGGTCTTCTTTCATTTCTTGAAGATGCAACAGGATGACAAAATTCCAGAGCTTGTCAGCATTTGGGAGACTTTCACACATTTCCTCTCAGCACATACTTTTCCTCTATTCAGCTTGTTCTGTTCTCACCCACGTGTGTCAGTCGGACCCATTCACACCTGCTTGTGCAGAAGGGTTCTTTATGGTACATGAATGTGTGTTTGAGTCCTGGCTTCAATCTACTTTTCTCCCTCTAGCAGAACAATCCCATAAAAGAAGCTGTGTCTCTGGTGAACACTGTTAATTCGATTGATATTTGAATATCATTCAAATTTTGAATTTGATTTTTGAATCTCATTCAAATATTGAAACAGGTAGCACACCTAACAGGGATTAAGTATACTCAGGGGGCGGAGCTGGGGGGAGGTTGTGCCTGCCAGACTCCATACTTTATTCTTACTCACATGTGAAAGAAGTGTCAGTAAATAAAACACAACATTTTGGTGGGAAGTATTGTGTTGTAACAGACACAAAAATGTCTCTTGTGTTACATACAGAGCCAATTACATTGTTTGTGATTAAGAAAAACTGAGCCCAAGCCCCAGCTGGTGTTTGACACAGTTGCCAAAGTGGAGTATCTGGCCCATTGAAAAATAAATATTGCTGATAGTTCCCCATACAGTAATCTGAAATTATTGCCCTGAAAATTGTGGAGTTGATAACGTGAAATGAGTAAAAAATGCTTGGCTGAAACGAAAGCACAGTAGATTTTGTTGGGAGGGGATGTGAGAAAGGGAATCACAGCTCTGTTCATTAATCTGACTGCACCTAGCCACTTGGTACAGTCACAGCCAAGCTGGGTCCTCAGCCTTTTCCTTCTCTCTCCCCTTCCCATCCATGTAACTTGTAGAGTTTCATATCCAGAGAAGTGGATTGGAGAATGAGCAATGAAATGAGTAATGTAATTTGGTGCTTATTGTCACAGAAGAGACAGCATGGTGTTGGCTTCTTCCGTGTCAACAGCAAACAAAATTCAATTACTGTTTGGATATGATCAATTATTGCCAAACTACCTGCCAAGTCTATTTGCTCTGTTGGCATGAAAAGAGCAACTCGTCCAGAAAGGATGTCAAGTATTCCCGTGGTAAAGAGCGAAGGCAGGGAGAGGAGAAACAGAACATTAAGAAGAGGTACTGAATGACAATAAGACAATTTTGGGCCATAGTTCTGCTGTGTAAAGCCCCTAAAGTGTGACAAGGAAAGTAGTGTCAGAGCAGATCCCAGATGGAGCTGAAAAGGCTATCAGCTGTGCTTTGCAGACATTCCATGGTGCCTGGAGAAAAAAATGCCTTGCAGCTGGTCAGTGGAAAAATCACTGCGATGCTCAGCGTAAAAATGTCACCAATATTCTATCACTACCACCACAATGTACACACACAACAAACTTTCTCAGAACCTTTTCAATTAAACCAGAGAAGAAAAGCCAACTGCCTGTGGAAAAAGGCATTCATGTGTACCAATGCTTTTTAGAATCTGACTATTTCTCTATTCAGTAGCATAGGGCTGCAAGCCTACTCTACTTACCTATGCAAACATCTTTAATCTTTATTTGTTAATTGACATAAAGTAGCAAATATCCAATAGAGATACAGTTATATATGGTTATATTTTAGTAATCTTGCAAGTGGTGATTGCCATGTAGTTTCTGAACTCTGGAAGTTTGAGGTAATGATTTTGTTACGGGAATGATGAATCAAGAAAATAGTGAGAGTCCAGACAAAGATGGGAAAGCACAGGAGCTTGTCACTTTCTTACTTTGAGAACAGGGAAAGGATTGGATTGTAGATTATTTTAAGGTAATAAAACCTGGAATACATAGGCAAATCTATACTTAGTCATGTCATTATATGCAAGTGCATCATACTAGAAGGTCTCAATTTTGAGAACTTTTTTTGAAAGCTGTTGCAGTTGATACCTGTGTTTTCTGTGTGCATACTGAGGATGGGCATATATGAAAATGCTAGGTATATGAGCATACTACTTTATCTGACTTCAACCTAAATGACATGTGAATTTTAGAAAGTGACAAGGGTTATAACTTGGAACCCAGAAAAAAATATTACTTACTGTAATGAAATCTGCAGAAAGCAATGCTAGAAAAATTAGCTGAAGGCATCACTAAGCAAGTGGTAAATAAAAAGTCCGTTTAGTAAGATCATTTATTTAGCAAGTGGAAGTAGATCTACTGTTGCCTCCACTTTCTACTTCCTATGGACCTCAAAGAGGTTTTTCCTGAATACTTAACAAATTACTTCTATTAGGCAATTATTGGGAAGATACTGATGCCGCCAGACCTCGAACAGGACCTGATGCAGTGATATCAGGTCGCATGACCCATCAAGTCCAGGTTTTCTCCCACAAGCCAGGGACACCCTTCCCATCCTCCTGACTGCAGAAACAAGTTTGACACTCATGGTGTGGCCATAACAGCAGGTTGTTTTATTTTCCTAATTTAGGCCGCAGTGGTCAAGTGCAGGGCTGCTCAGCAAGTACCCTCAAACAACACCAACTGTATGATGTGCAAACCTTATTCTCTCTTTTCCTGTTTTTGACCCTCCTTTTCACCACCTTTGTACTTCCACCCCCAGTCCCAAAGAAAAAACCCGCTGATGATTAGTTTACCCCCATTGGTCCCCGTTTCGGTACGCCTGTTACCTAGGCAATGTCTGCCTTATGTGTTATCTCTGACACCTTTACACTAGGTGCCGCTGGCCTTTGAGGATTTTAATGCCCAAAGGATCTCTGGATCCCCATTATCTGCAAAGTTTGGCCATCTCTCCCATAAGTACCCCTTAAACACCTGTGGACACAGACAGCCTCATGGCACTACCTGTAATTTTTTCAGCTCTTCACTGTGCTGCTGCCACATCCATCAGTTTCTCATGTTGTGTCCAGTGATTTTCTACATCCCATTCAGCTACGTCAGCCATTAGGCCCAGTCAGTGGCCTAATCATTTATTTGCAGACCTAATGTCTTCAAGCATTAGGTACAGAATTACCTGTGAACAATATATAGTCTATATTGTGTTGTATATATTTACTGCATTATGCATTTCTGCCTGCAGAGGATCTCAAACTCCTCCACCGTGTGGAGCAGTGAACTCCAGTTTGTATTCCTGGTTTATGTTTTATTGTCATTAAACTTCTAGGTTGGGCTTTGCATCAGCTGAAAGAAAATACAGCATAAAACTGAGTACAGGGGCTACTAAGAGTTTATTCAATTGTCCTGAAGTATATCTTTGTCCACTGATGGTACTACTACTATGGTACATGGGTTAATTGCATTCATATAAGGTAATAAAGAAAACAAGCTAATGTTCTAATAAAGCAATCGCTTTTAAGGAAATGTTTCAGAGAATGAGACTCCACTGTAAATCTTGTAAGAGTGAAATAATTCCATTTCTACTTACCAAAATAACAGAACAGCCATGCTGGGCCAGACTAAAAATCTGCTCAGCCCAGTTTTTTAATAGTAGACAAATGATGGCTGCTTTTGCAAAATAAGTATGAAAACAGCACAAACAAATGACAGTTCCAGTGCACTGTCCTCATTTTTAGCAATTTAAAGCTTAGGGACTTCCTGGGTCTGAGCTTTTATCTTCGTTGCTGTGTATGTTTATATCAACAAACATTGATGGATTTTTTTTTCCCTGTGAACTAGATCTTCAGGGGGTGGAATCAAATACTATCACCATTCCAGCCTATGCATAATATGATAATGTCATGTTTCCAAACTTCTGCAGAGAATAAAGTGAACCTGAAATGATGATACTTAGTAAATGAATGAGGGGAAAAATAATAAGAATCTTCTGCATATAGTAAGTAATTTTAAAAGAAAAAGGCCTTAGAGCAATACCACCAGGAAAGGGGATTTTTTTCAATTGCCTTTTTTTATTCCCAAATCTTTGTTTGCTGAATTTTTTAGTTGTATAACTGATAACACAAAATGTAATCTATCATTTTATGCTACTTACACATAGCCGTTTGCATTGCTTTTAATAATACAACATATCGTGACAGGAGGAAAAAAAATGGATTCACTTGAAGTTATTTTAAAAATTGTCACAGTTATGATAGTAATTTCTCCCCCAAAACCCAAGAATGTATTGAGCATAATCACAAAACGAAAAATCCTTATCCCAGAGAGTTTAGATTCTAAAATAAGTATGCACATGAATAACAAATAAGAAGAAAACAGATCCTTGGATAGCATGGAAAAGAGGAACAGAAAATAAGTGAAGTGAACAGTAGCTATTGGGCCCCACCGTGGTGACAGAGTTATAATGCCACAACTTAGGTCAAAAGTCATTATATATACTCACCCCCCCATCCCACTCCCCCACACATGCAAGGGTACAGAGAGAAGGATGCTGAAATAATGTTATTAAGAATACAAAGGCAAACACTCAAATATGAAGATATTTAGAATGCTATGGTTAGTTTTACTTTACTTGCATGTCCTGTTTTTCTAAAATAATAGGAAAAAAAAGAATCTGGAGATGAATCAGAGCTAGACAGGGAGATAAATGTGTATTTGTAGGATCTTTGCCTGTTTATCACAAAATGATAACTGTGCAGTTAGAGAGGCATGGTCCTGTAGCGATAGGAAGGATATCTCTATGATTAGGGCAGCTGAATAGTTCTTGCTAAACTTTTAACAGGTAGATAGTAATTACCAAGTCCTCTTTTCTGGAGGTTTGACTTGAAAATCGGATCCAAAGTGCTCAGCTCTCACAACTATGACAAAGTCAAAGGTAACCCTGCTTTGTGTGAAGAGCTCTGACAAGTCAGGTCCAATTTGGTATCTGAGATGACTTGCTTTGAGAAGAGCTTGATGTTGCCCTGTGTGCAATAGCAAAGCTGGTTAATTGAGGTCCCTGACCTACCCTCGCTCTGCCTGTTTGAAACCTCCCCCATAACACATTTTACTACCCACTCAGTTAAGCTGATTCAACTGTGTATGTGGATTCATGCTGTGAGCCAGACCAATGAAATCATCACTATTAAAAAATAATAATACCTTTTTGGCAGGCATTCAGCATTTTCTGTGGGTTTCTCAGCCTCCTAATTCCCGTCAGCCGGCTTACAGCACAGCTTCACAAGCAGCTGAGGGTATGACAAATTCAGTCGGGGCCCAGGAACAACTGATTGCATTGGGAAGGGAGGCAAACTGGTGTAATAGTTTAGCTACTAGAGAAACTGCACAGCACGGCAACACCTCACAGCCTGGCTCTGGCAAGGCTGGGCTCCAAGCAGTCAGCCGCTTCTCCATTGCACCCACCAGCGCTCCCGCTTCCAAGGAAACAGGGCAGAGGCACCTGCACTGAGAGCCCGCATCGCTAGCATGCGTATTGTAGGGTTTGCTTTCATGACTTTCACTGTCTGCAAGAGCAGCTGTGCTGCTGAGCCTGAGCTAGCCTTGGAGTCAGCACCAGCTGCAGGTGCTCTGCTTGCCCCAAAGTCCAGCTGGATGCATGCTGGCTTTGCACAGGGTCAGTTTACACTTCTGTACATGCATGCCATGCTTAATCTGCAACCCAGATAATCCACCTGTGGAGAACTGAGAGCTGACAGTTACTCAGTTCATTTTTTTGAAGCGTTTAGTAAGATTGTACAGATGGATGCCATGAAAAACTCAAGAGGAAATTAATGGTTCTGTCTTCAGACCATAATGTGTATGTTTTGCTGTAAATAAGATGTCCAAACGTGTAGGCAAAAACACAGTAGTGGGTGCTTGCTTTTGTAGTTAGTACACTATCCTGTACCCTGAATGAGGCAGGAGTCCTATAGAAAAAAAACCCAGAAGCAAAACCATATTAATTAAGATTATTAACCTTCCCATGGCATGGGAACAAAGCTAGGCAAGTGAATATTTGCAGGCAACCTTAATTGCAGCATCCTTTAACTTTTAAGGCATCACCATGGCAACCATGATGAAGTGCTTTATATATGTTGCTTCCTGTTTTTTATAAGTTTATATAGACAGCCTCACAGCCTCAGATTCTGTCATAATCCTGTCATTATGTGTGTAGCTACCTGGCTAAGAGTGCGTTATGGAGAAGAATTTTGAAGCATGGAAGACTGTGGTCTGCCACATTAGAAGTAAATTAAAGTTAAGAAAGAGTTTCAAAAACAATATGGAAGAGAAAACAGAAATCTTTATTTACAATATGCATGAAAAGCATGTTAGGGTAGGTTGTGCTGGCTGAACAGAGAACTAGGGAAACAGTAAAAAAAAATGTGTCTAAGCACATGAGGACAGAAATGTATATGGCCTTGAATAAACCATACAATGGGGATGACCTAAGTTGTAATGACAGATAAAAAAGATATTCACCCTGAAGGACATGTAGTCTACTAATAAGAAGATGGCAGAAAGGCGGGATATGAGGACTTCATTAAAAATTTAAGGTTATAGGGAAAATGTGAGAATGTTTTGAGGCAGAGACAGTAGGATTTGGCAACGGGTTACTTTTGAAGGAGACAAAGGTATACACCTGTGAGACAGTGATACCAGCAAAGGAGGAAAGGGCAGCAGAGCTGGAGAGGTTGGCACTTTCTAAACTAGCTTACTAGAAGTTAGGTACTATGCCTATACATAGCCTTTTAAATTAAAACAGCCTGATACTGGAAGGTAGCAAGCAGTTGGCATTCCTACTGATTCTGAACAAATGAAAGGGTATCTGCAATTCCTGAATCTCAGGGCTAGGACAGGAACTCAGTAAAAAAATCAGTTATCATAGAATCATAGAACCATTAAGGTTGGAAAAGACCTCTAAGATCATCAAGTCCAACCATCAACTAACACCACCATGACTCCTAAACTAGGCCCTGGAGTGCCACGTCTATATATGCCACGTTGATATAGTCTTCAGTGCAGTAGTCTGAAAGTCAGACAGTGAACTAGAAAAGGAAGCCAGAGTGTGGTTTGGAGACTTGCATTCAATATACCCTAGAGGGAGAGGAATCAGTCTCTTGCATTGTGATTCCTGTGTCAGAATGAGTATATTACCCAAACAATAAGAAGTACAAAAAAGAGTGGTATGAGATACAAAAAGCATAAGAAAAGGGGGAAGGAGGGCTTCCAATATGATGTAACATAGCAAAGATCTGTCAGGGGTACAGCTAAGCACTTTTATGAAACTAAGATGCGAAGGTTTGTGCTCTATTTATATGAGGATAAAAGAATTAAATCTTGCTTTCTCCATACCTTTACTGAGTGTTGTTAAGAAAATAGTTCAACTGTTACACTACCATTTCTTTCAATCAATGTTTACCGAGAGAAAAAACTTTCCACCGTCCTCTGGTGGAACGTTGTGCTGGTGGCTTGCTGCTGTGCTCTGCCCTGAACCCAGCTCAGCCCAGTTAATAATCAAAGGATGATTAGCTCAGCATCAGAGGTCCAGAAAATGGCTAAGGCTGGTGAATCCTCATCAAAATGATTTTTTTCCCCAGTAGTTCGAAGTAGGACCCATACATCATCCTTAGCCTCCTCCTTTGTAGCTTACGTAGTTCCTTATTTTGACTACTGGCTTTTGCAGATGCTGCTCCTGGGTATCATAGTTTACCTGTGACTGGTTGTTGTCAAGGTTTTTGAAGCCTTCCTCAGATTTACATATATTTGTTCCTAAACCTCAGTCACATTTGCTTAGAGAAGATTATCTGTTTTACAACTGATTCTGCTATACAATAGGCAGCCAGCACTTCTCTTTCCAGTAACTATTTTCAGTACAGTATCTATATTTACGATTTATATAGCTGTAATAATAAGTTCATCAGTGGTTGTGCCAGATGTTAAAAGTTATGGATTAGCATTACCAGGAGATATGTTATTCTTGCACATAAGTATCCCTTCAACCAACCAATGTAAAACACATAAGCAGTGGCACCAAGGGATATCTTGTGAGTTATCAATAGGATTTTGCTTACAATCATGTGTATTCATGGCCAACACCATGTGACTCCATTTGTTAATAACCTGGGATATTTTTTCTTTGGTATCTGTTTTAAATCTGCTTGAAGCTAATTTAGTATTTTACTTTGAAAAAAGATACAAGTTACTGAATGTGAAAATGGGATCAAATGGTACTGTCGCCGGAAATAATGAAGTATTGTACTAAGTACTTCAGAAAGGCCCCATGATATATTCTGGTCCGATATACATTCACCCTACCATCACTGGCACAAAAAGTCATCATATATGATGAGTCATTATAGCTCTATGATCACAGAGAACATTTTCTACAGATATTCAATAACCTTCCAAATTACATATTTTACAGAAGTAGGTCAAATTAAGCAGTGATTGAAGACTAACATTTCTGCAAGTACCCAGCTGTTCAGATTTTATCAAGATAATACTGAAGAGAAGTGCTCTGCATATTAAGAATGGGTTATCTTTTTGTAATAGAGATCTAAAACTGCTGTGGGTAATGCAAAGGTCTTTCCTTTTGTGACCTCTTTTTAAGTTTCTGCTCTTGCTCTCTTCAGGTGCTATTAACGCATGTTGTACAAGATCAGGGTAAGATCTGAGTCACTGAAGAAGTTCATCAGTTCTGGATTAGGGTGAGAGGAAAACAGCAGGGGGACTAAACACAGAGATTCCTGTGCACGTGGAATCCTCTGCACATGTCACAGAAATGCACTGACAGCTAGGCTGTATCAAAGGGTCTACTCGTGCATGTCATTGGATAGCAGATTGACATCTATTCTTTATTTCTTAGTTCTCTTAAGGGACTTAATTTTCCGACTTTTTTTCCCAGTGCATGAGATCACAGGAACATATACTGTAGATTTGTGTCTACCTTTAATGTTGCCCTTTACATTATTTGTTGGCCATTTCATTCCCCACTCACATTTCCTTCTAGAGCTAAACCAGTCAAGAGTTACCACCTGGACCGCAGTGCTTATGCCAGTAGAAGCCTGTAGAGTAAATACAGTTAACAATAGACTTTGACTGGATGCACTTGCCTTGGGAAGATGATGCTCCTGGGTCAAAACAGATGTCACTGACCAGCAGTGACATCTCATGTCAGAAAAAGAATTTGGTGTCCCAAGAAGATACAGCTGCAACTGCCATTACTTGACTCAGACACAGTAACTGCAGATGAAGGCTCCAATGTGGAAAGCTATATACCAAAAATCCCTGTGAACTTTCCATAAGAATGCAATACGAGGAGAAAGAGGAGGTTTAAAATAGCACAGCAGAATCATCACAAGGAAAAAATATGGCACTGCTGCTCAGCAAAAGAACTAGAAATTACAGAACCGAATTGAACCATTACCAGATTTTTTTGTAGGCATGTTAGAGGTGGTCAAAAAGAGAATTCCCATTCTGTAGGAAATTCTGACGTTTTGGAATCTGTTCTTATTCTGATTAAAATGAAAAATCCAAATGTCAACATCTTCTAAGATACAGTTCCAGGGAAATATTTATTTGGAAATGTCAGAATTTCAGTACAAGTTTCTTGTTAACAATGTTGAATCATTAAACTACAAGAGATTATATGTAAGTAGATATATGTCCTATTACTTACAGCACATGAAATAGTAAAACATTATTCAGAACAGTCAAAATGAAACTATGATTCATACTATAAATGAAAGATGATGAAATCGTAATTAAATGGTCTTATCATACTGAAGTGAGAAGTCTTCCTGTGACAGTACTTCAACTAGTTTCAGTAATTATGTAGGAATAATATTATGTTTAATGATATTGTCATATCAGTATGATGGTTAAAATTTGTAAGTCCATTTTATACAAACAAGGCCATAAGCACAGTGATTGCCTGATGTTATTTATTTTTTCTTAACTCTAAGGCATTCAGATAGTTTCAGTGTTTCATAAGGCACCCAGATACGTTTTGCATTAAAAAAGCCAGGAATTTGTCTATTGGCAGGTGCTCTCTTAGCAATGAAAATAAATTTTGATTCCAGTACAATAACCTCAGAATTTAAATGGAATTGCCGTTAAATTAATTACAATTTTATTACAAAAGTGATTAAATTCTTGTTTTTATATGTTCTTGCATTTATATTTTCACAGCGGTGCTTATGGAAATTTCGCTATTCCCATAACTACACTGAAAATTTATTCCTTAGTGTATTATTTTGCAGTCTTCAATAAATAACAACCTTGAGGTTTATGGGCTAAGTATACTATTTTTTTGTCAGATATGTATCCAGGTTTTTTTGGCTGCTGGGAATTAATTTATAAAAGAAACACTTCATAGACAATACTTCTTGTGCCCTGAAGCATGCTTAGATGTTGAAAGCGTCTTTTACTGTGGATTTCATTGCTTCAGTGGGTTTTAAAAAACATTTATTAAATTTAGTGTTTTGTTGAAGGAAAATCACAAGATACAAGAGACAGAAGTCTCACTCTCCTAAAAGCCTAAGCAGTACAGTTTTTTAAGGTCCCCCAGTGCCCTCACCAGGGCTTATCCCTGATCCGATAAATTGGTGACAATCCATCAGACTCCCAGAGGAATTGGTTTAGAGCAGTGTATGTGTGTGTGTGCGCGTGCAGGTGGGGGGTATCATTTACTCTGTTGCTGGGTGCCGGGCAGTGCCCTTGCTGGGTCGGTGCATGGCCAGCATCCGAAAGGAGAGCCTTCATGCAGTCTGTGAGACCTGGATGTAAGGTCTCAGGCACAACCCTTGGATATTACTGCCTCATGTAGACAATCTACAGTTTGTTCAAAAAAGATAAAATTATATTCAAGGACTCAGTTAAATTGGATATGGAAATTAATAAAATTGTCAACACAGCAGCCTCCGCAGTATTTGTTTTGTTAATAAATTCCATTTATTTTATTCTATTCCTTTCATTTTTAGCTACCGTATGGAACTGAATGCCATTTGTTAAGTCACACTTGTGACCTCACCCATTGAATTTCCTGAATAAACCACCAAATGAGACAGCTCAGGCCGCTCACCCCGTCAGAGCTATTTTTACCAGCCTGTCTAGAGATGCACGCACACACACACACACACAGAGAACATTTCCCAAGTTATGTTCCAGTGGTAATTCCAGAAAATTTTTCTGAACCATAAAGGCCATATGTGTAATTCAATTTTAAAAAGACTTCTGAACACCAATCTTGTTATGACAATCCAAGATGCAGACAAGTGTCTGTTGTATCTACACCTTGAACCAGCTCTGCTTCCTTCATACCTGTCTCACCCGCTTTTTGCTTGTAGTACCTCTTTGGATCTCTGAAGAGGGACTCTGCTGTAAATCTGTCACCGAATCCGCCTCCTCCTCTCCATGCCGAATGATGGGGAGAAGCAGTCAGGCCATGCCTGCATCAACCTGTGGCCTTTTCTTTCTCCTGTCTCTGCTGTGACCTCTTGGCCACCTCCATGTACTTCAGCACTGGCAGTTTCATTTACATGCATGTTTCACAGCAGCTCTGTATAACCCCTGTGTTTCCATCAGTTCCAGGGCTCTAACATGCACTTCCTTCAAGAGCAGAGCACAAACGTTTATGTCCAGGCTTTTGTCCTTCACGCAGGTTCAGGTATTCCTTGTTAGAGACAGGCAGATAATAATGCTCCCTCTGGTTCCCTGTCTTGCACAAATACATGCGTACCTTGATACTGTCATATGCCATGTGATGCAGTAAATTTTCTCCACAGCTCTCTTGAAAACATATTTCCATTGATTTATTTTAGTCAGTTATCTGACACATTTTTACAGATTTTCTCAATCAAGGCTTACCTGTGCGTAGAAATCCTGTCATGACTGTTCCTACGACTAGTCCCGGCTGTTTTATAAATTAACAACATAGTACCAAATTAATCTTTCAGGTCAGTGTCTCCATTTTCCTTAAATCCTACTCAGTGCAGCCGGGATAATAAAATCAGTTTATGCTACCGCACAATTCAGAACTGCAACATTTAATAAGCCCAAATATCAATTTGACTATTATAATACTTGATATCAGCATCCTAAGTAATTACACCTGAATTTTTTAAAGTATTATTTTTTCAGACAACATAATTATTTGCAGGTTATTACATAGTACAGAGGATTTGTCTTTGTCAAATACAGTTTTTATTTGCTATCTTTAACCAGTCTCAATAGATCTGATTGCTACCATGCAGAAAAGTAGAAAAAAGTAGATAAGTGAATGAATTTCCATTTCACCCTAAGCTTGAAAATTCTTCAGGAAAAGCTATGCAAAGTACAGATAAATTAAAATGTAATTTACTCTTTTCTTCCACTTCAGAAATTAATGCCTGTGTTCTTTGTTTAGCCCCTATTATTCATACAATGGCTAGTTCTAGGTCACTGCATACAGACAGCTGATATTTAATGGTGATCTTAGTAGGGCTTAATTGGTTGTCTTGTGAAAATCGTATGTTTCCTAAATAAAGATGCATTCCTACTAGCAAATCCTTGTTTTCCAGAAAAACATGTATGAGTGAGCACTTCAACAAATACAATGAACACTGGTATTGTTTCTCAGTTTAATTTTTCTTCAGACATAATCTAATTTTTATTAAAATTTATGGAAATGGCTGCCATGGACTTCAGAGATAAGTGCATAAAATCTTGTTCCTTTATTTGGAATTCATTTGTCAGAATCCTTTTTACAGAGTTGAGGTCCTCTATTATAATGTGATCTCTTGAAGATTCCAGTCTAAAACCGGTATGACAAAACAAAAACAAAAATCATATACAAAGCATAGGTGTTGTTGCAAAAAGTCAGCATAAAAATCTTTCAACATTCATCTACCCTGACACCATCTTCTGGAATGTGTCTGGATAGGGGCTCCATAATGTAGCCTTTTGCAGGGGGGCAGAGGGGTATTATTCATTTCTCCACCTTCTCTTTTTTTTGTCCAAACCAAAATACTACAGATTTCTTCAACTTTATTTTAGAAATGTCTAATTATTATAGCTAAATTGACTTATTGCATTTCTATTGCAAAAACCTTTCTTGCTAGCTCTTTTATTTAGAACTGGAGGTCAGGATCCTCACCCTGTACATCATCTTCGGCTAAAACCATTCTCTCATTCTATATAAAGGATTTTCTTAAGACCTGCAGCCTGAGTGACAGATCTAAGAGACAGCCTGTCCTGTCCATTCACAAAGATAAAACTCTCACTACCTTGCATCCCAACATCTGAAAGGATTTTTTTTTATTCCAGATTAGAAAAGACAGTCCTCCCTACTAATAATCATAGAGATGCTGCTACAAAGATTTTGTTTCTACTCCGTTAAATTTTAACCATTACCCATCTCTTCCTCTATTTTCCCCTCTGTCTTCCCCTTCTTTACTGTGTTAAATATCTTTCCTTTCTCTGTATCCAGTCTTGCCAGTAATTTTTCCTTGACTGGACCACAACTATATTCTCTCTCACCCACCTGGGAAAATTTTCAAGCAAACACCTCTGTGCTTGACACTCTCCTTTGCCACTTGGGAGGAGCTACTTGTACATAATTGTATTTGTCTTTATCCTTTTTTAGTAAATGTCTTTTTTATTAAATTGCCTGGGGAAAAAATAAATTGGCAAAAGTCGGGCAACAGATATGGTAGCAGGACTGCCTGTCATATTGATGTGCATGGTCTTCTTCTGGTGCTTACAGTTATCTGATGATTCATCCCTTGCATTTAGAATATGGATTCTTTGCAGAAGAGACCTTTGTTATTTTTTTTATTAGTTTCTAATACAGTGGCATGCTAGCCTGTGAGCAGGACTGATGCTAATATAGATAATGACAATAACAACATCAGCAACTTACTCTGGGAAATGATCATGCACAGAATGCTCTTATGACTGGAGAACTGTAAAAATGAGCTTTTTGCTCTCTTTTCCTTTACAGTGAATGCTGGCCTGTCCCCAGTTTGTAACACATGCATCACAAAATTAGTTAAGATTCTGCTCCGGCGCAAGGTAATACATGTTGCCTACAGTCACTTTATGAAAAATTTATCATTTAACTTTCTGCCATTTACATTAATGCCATGAAACCAGTATGAGTTACGTGCAGTCTTCAGGCAGTCTCTTCTGAGTCACATGGATCTTGTATACAGTAATGAGACACTGCGACCAGTCACCTGTGCTGTGACTGAATGCTGAGCTGGAAAGCCTTTATACTATAAAGCAAACTAGAGCAAAGAATACATAGCTCCAGCAGATCAGTATGCCACAAGGAGCAGCCAATGAACTCTTTTAGTATATGTCTGGAATTATTTCAGATGACTCTAAAGTAATGTGAAATGTGTCAATTGTCACATAACAAGGTGCAAGCATTACGGTGAAGTGCTTCTTTACAATGTGTTATCGCTTTTACTTATATCTTTGGCATTGGTGCATCTGATTGTGAATGAAGGAATAAGAATGAGGAAAATCTGTAGTCTTAGGTTGTTTTCTGGGATTGTTAAACCCAGGACAGGAAGAAGGCACTAGATTCACAAGGCAGACTAAAACCATACAAACTTGAGGAAAATGGGGTAACTTAAGCACCAAGGTACTTGAGGCAGGCAAAGATTTAGATACATAGGTGTCATCTAACTTCTAGAAATATAAAGGGTGTTTTACCACCTAAAGTACCCTTTGAATATAGGCAAAATTCAAATTTTTAAAATGCTAATTTTATCCAGGAAGACCACCTTCAAGAAGCTACTCTTATTTCACCTTTAACTTATGCTGAAGAATGCAAGCAGTGTGATAAACAGGCCATTTAAGGACCAGGTTTTATTTTCAGTGAGATTTGCAGCATATATTTTTCTCCATGTCCAATAGAACATACTTCAATTCCTTCTCTCAGTCTAATGAGGAAAGTGAAACTTAAATCAAGGTATGGGAGGACTTCCAAAACCCATTTTCTTACAGTGTCACAGGTCTCCATTCCTTAGTATAAGGTTTTTCAGGAGCAATTCCCCTATAACCTTTAAAGACAAGCTATAAAAAAACATTCCAGTATCTACAGTATGTTTTAAGTAGAATTTAGAAACATAAATCCAAAAGAAAGATCTGTAAGAATACTGATTAACCTAAGAACTGCTTAAATGTCCAGGAGCCTGGATGGGATTCCTGATCTAGATAGCTAGATATCTACAGTGTCCATAAGGGTTTCCTCTCATGTAATTTGGATCTACAGTGTCAGCATTTAAGTCTGAGCTGGTCATTCAAACCTCTTTATAATGAATGACCAAAAATACATAAGGAACAATTCAGTTCTATTTTAGGCATTAACATTAGTATGAGATCTATTATGCCATAGAATGTACCCACTTCACTGACCATAAGAGTCGTCTACTTTGTATTCATACATATTTGCTCAGATGACTCAGACTCTGATGGGTCTACATTTTTATTAGGAAACTTAATTTGATGCCTATTGCATGTGCCCAGATTCATCTTCATGGAGTGGTTCAGCAGCTTTTGTGTGCCTCACCTGTACATAAAGCTGTTTCTAATTCAGCACTAGACCTAGATCTCCTGAGGTGAGGAATCTAGTAGGCACAGTCTGAAACCATCTATGCTAGAGTGACAACAAAGAGTAGATTGCTAAGGATAGAAACCTGTGTTGGATCACGAAAATTCCAAGACATGAATGAGGTACATGAGAAGAGAAAAATGCTTTAGACTGAAGTTTTGTCAAACAAGAAAAAAGTTTCGTGCTGGATCAGTGGATTGCTTCTTCAGCATGAGGACAGATGTAAACACCCTCTGGACCACTGCATTTGTTCTGGATAATCACGTATTTCATGCTGACTTTTGACTTCCATGCCCAGAGTCTGGCATGAAGGAATGGTAATACACAATATCTGTTGTGAAATTTACTGCTTAAATCTCAGTGCTTAATGTTTGGTGAAGGAAGAGTTCATCTACTACAAACAAACCCACTCATGTTCAGGATTACAGAACAGATGAAATCCTCTGAAGAGGAGAAAGACCCTCATGAAATTAACATAAGGCAGTACACTTTTTGGACCTATTAGAAAAAGAAAAATCTGTGGTGCCATGTGCCCGTATGCCTATAAATATATGTTACATCTGTGTAGAGTTATCTTTATTTTGAAAGTGTTTCTCTGACAGAATGATTCCTATTCCAGTAGACCCACCTTCTCTCTATGGATTCCGATAGTTGGGATTTGTCTGGCATAATGTTTTGAAACTACAGATGCTCTAATAGCAAAAATATACTTCTGGGACACCAGAACATGGATACAAAGCCAAACATGAAGGGATACATTTCCTTTTTAAAACTGAAATTGTCTTCTGTGAAAATTACAAGAATTTTAATGTATTTGAAATTTTTTTTTTCATATCTCAACAATTAAGAGATAATAGGACAGACACTATGACCATAAAGCAAACAGTATGTATCTTATCTCTAGGAGTACAAATATATATAGTATTTCATTCACACTTTCTGAGTCAGCTTTTTCCTGAGGGAGGCTCTCAATTATCCTAGCTGTACCAGCTCCAAGGATCTAAACTAAAGCTAGAGATGGGAGTAGCATGAGAAAGAAGAATGTACCACTTCTTCCTGTGCCCAACAATAGTAGTATGGTAATACTGGTAATATTGTTGAATTTTAAACACTTGCTTGGCACCACTATCTGGTTTATTATGAAATGACCATGTAGTAGAAAGATACATTTCCCTTTATCATCACATTTCATCAGCACAAAGCAATATCAACAGATCGTTCTGCCTAGGAAAATACTCCATCATTACCACTTACTTGCTTGAATTTATTTTTGCATTTAGAGGAATGGGAAATAACCTGTCCATGCTTACTTTTTAAAAAACTGGGTCAAACACTTGAAGATGTATAAAGTATGTTGTTCACAGAAATAATACATTATATCTCATCTGTTGTTTTAGGATCCAGTCATTCCCCTAGTGAATTAATGTTACTTTACAGAGGGGAATCTCAAAGATAACGCTCAGTATTTCCCTGGGAAACTCCTACTTTAAGAGTGATATTTTCTCCTGTGCAGTTGAAATAAAAATTCTAGTGGGAAAAGGGCATCACAAATGAAGCCTCTTCATTACTCGTCCAAAATATCAGATTGCTTTTAAGCTACAGGGGAGAAGAACCCTGAAAAAAAAAGACTTTGGAATCAAAAGCAAAGAATGGAGACTAGGGACAAGGGCTGACCAAATCATCTAAGACACTGCTTCCTTCACTGTGCTTTGCAGACACAAAGTGGTCCTTGAGGTCCAAGTGTACTCATGAAGTTGCTCAGGAAATGTTTAGGTTTGATAGTAGTCCACAGACCATGTTGTGGAGGCTTTGGATGATGCTGTGAAAGTAAAATAGAAAAAAAAAAAAAAAAAGAAAGAAAGAAACAGCAAGGAGAAATATAAAATTGAGTAGAAGATTGACTGTGGAGGTGTGATGATTTGAGAGGAAGTGAAAATTTAAAAATTGCTAGATATTCCCCACTACAGCAAACTTGCAAGTGTCCTCCATCTACTACAAAATTCCTGAGAAAAGCATCTTTTTGTAGCATATACTCATTGAGTTTCCCCTCCACACAGGATTATCAGACTAAACCAGATCAACCTCTTACTGGCACAGTGAACTGGCTAATGAAGGAAGAATCTCATTAATCACTAGGGAAACAGTCTTCAGCAAGGTGATTTCCTAAATCATTCATTTAGGTGAAAGTACTGAAAACTTTAGATTGAAACCCTGTCAAGGCACAACCATGGTTTATCTGGGAATCTCACTAAAAAGTTGTCTACAAAAAGTATGTGTGTGGGGGTTGAGGAGGAGTTAACTGGATTTGTGCCTTCTTTCATTTCTGTGGGATATTCAATAGATCTGAATGTTTATTAATTTTATCACCTCAGAATGGTCTGCATTTTATCACCTCAGAATGTGGTCTTCTCTGGTTTTGCCAGAGGAGACGTTGATGCTCATGTCTCTGATCCTTGCCAATTGTTCTCACAGCCAGAACAACTTTTTTCTGACTGGAATTTTTCACATTTTGTTTAAATCACTTGGCACTTGCATATATATGGCCTCTGACATGGAGGTGGGCTGGGTGGTCCCTGTCATTAGTTTGCAACTGAAAGAAACAAATGAACTAGAGCAATGAATTCTGTAATAGGCTCCCTGACAGCTATAATCCAATTTCAGCAGCTCATAGCCTTTGCATTTTACTCACAAGGTCCTATTTGAATTTGCTAGTGAACAGTCATGCATTCGAGCATAATTTGTTGTCTAAGGCATATAATTTCTTTAAGGTCCTACTGAGATAATTTTTATTCCGGTAGACCTCAGAGCGTATAACCTCTGGATGGGAAGCTTGCCTTAAGAATGATATTGTGCTTATGCCCACAGGAAACATTGTGAGTTATTCTCTGAACTGAATAGCTAGGTTACAGTCCTGGTTTTCACCACAATATTTTGACCTTTAATGTTTAAAAATTTCTATTTTCTATGCATCTGTTCACTATATGCCAAGATTCAGCCATAGAGTGATCCTGTCCTTCAACAGTCATTTTCAAAAAAGCTCAGCAACAACAGCAGGCAGGAAATATTCAAAAAACTTTATTCTGTTAAAAAGACTGAATTTAGTTCAGACTAGGAAGAGCTGGGTGATGCACAGTTTCAGATGTTTAACATCCTGAATCCTATAATAAATTTTGCATTTTATATGTGCCTGGAGTATATATGAATATGAACCTCTTGGATCATTCAGTCCAGTAATATACTACTGCAGGCAATTATGTCATGCCATATACTATAGTTATCTAAATGCAACATGACATTTCTGCATCCATTAGGCATGCAAAATCCAGGGGTTATTTTAGATTTGCCCATTAGGAAGTTATCCTGGAATGGTAAATTGCAGCTCTTCTGTCCTCTGCTCCAAGGCCACTCAAAGCTGATCCACTGATGCCCTGCAGTAAATGAAAGGCAGCTAACTGCTCTTCCACTAAATGAAAAGCTGCCTCACTTTGTCTTGATTCTGCTGAGAGAGTGAACCTACATGTGGGCAGACACCGTGAGTGACTGACTGACTGACCCCTTGTATATGTGGGGTGAAAAAAGCCCAGTTACCTTCCATGGAAGTAGAGCAAGTTAGCTTACATTTACCACTGGAAAGGAGAAGCTTCTTATCAGAGTGTGAGTATCCATGCTTTTATAGCTCATTAACTTGAGACAATTCAATGTAGCTTATTCTGAACTTATTTAAAATACTTTTACTAACCTGACTTTGTGAATTTTAGATTCAGGTCCTTTTCAGTTGGGTTGAACACAATGATCTGACATCTACCTGAAAATAACGATTTGTGTTCCTTCATAGGGAAGTCTTTTCAGAAACTAACTCACTGATGGTTAGACATTTGTTTTTGAATTTCCACTTAAATTTATTCATGATGAGTTATCCTTGTTTGTTCTTGGGCTAGCATTTCCCTTCAGTTTACTAACATTTATTCCCCAGTGGACTTAAGGGTAGCAGTCTTGTCCCTTCACAGCCTCTGTTTCGCTAGACAAGATGAAACTCATTTATCTCACCCTGTGTGTTAGATTCCCTTCTCTGATACAGCTAGTAGCCTTTCTTCACATCTGCATTCCAAATTCATCTGCCTTGAACATGGGTACAATGTGTACATTATTACCAGTGAAGTTTCAAGAGGGTCTTTTAAAAAGAAATTATTATGATCCTCATGTGTGTTAGAATATCCTTCCTAAAGCAATGTCAGATAAATTAACATTTGCAGTATCACAGTATATTAGTTGTTCATAAGTATCTTGTGACTATCTAGTATAATTAGGTGATTGTCTCCCTGCGTTGCTTCTGCTTACTGATCTCACAGGTAAATGCAAGAAGTCATGGGTTTTAATTTTTTTTGTTAAATTTCTGCTCATTTCTATTAACTCAAGAACATCTAACTTTTCTCATACAATACCCCAGTCCTTCCATACTGGCAGTGTCCTTGAACTTGTGTCATTGTCAAATGTCAGTAACGCAAAGCAGTTTTCATGCCAACATCATGAGCTGAGGAATGCACTACTCACATCTCCCCACTTTACATCCTCTTTTCATCACAATCATCTACCTTCTTGTCTTTAACTAATTTCATACTCGTTCAGCAATTTTTCTGTCAACCACCATCATCTCTAATTTAACTGTTTTTCCACAACACTGTACAATTCTTTTTTTTTAATCCTACAACATCAGATGCTTTATCAAGCTACAAGACTAGCGTGGCACTCCTACCCTGGGAATCTAATTGCTCTTAACCCATTTTCCATTATGCAGTGGCTTTAGGAAATTCCTCCTTCAATACCTGTTCTGTAGTCTGATACACTATGATGTCAAACTAATGAAGCCATGCTCTTCATGGACATGTCTGGTGACAATATTTTTTTTTTCCTGAAGACATAATTCCTGCCTTTTTTCCTATTTATAAATGATAAGAAAGTAGAGTTTGGTCTTCCTTGGCTTTGCAAGAATATCATATTAAATGTCTCAAAAATGTTTAGGATCATTCTTTAGCTGAAGAGGCTTCATTGTGACAATTTGACAAAGATTTTATGTCAGACAAGGGTCTGTAGATGTTAACTAAACTCCAAACAGTTTAGTCAATGTGACTTTTCCTTTCTTGGTCATGCAGGACACTTCTGTCTTGTGATTAGAAAGAGAACTCCAAGACTTACAAGATCTGAATATATAACAAGAAAAGATCCAATAAAATTGGCTATTTGGGCTAAAGACCCATTTATAGTGCACCAAAAAAAATGGACTGTTTCTTTTTCATATCACCTGTAGTAATAAATCTGAACAATACATAATGAGATAATATTAGGTATGAACAAAAAGATTCCCTCATAAATGCCCTATATGATCAGGCAACACTATGACAACATTCCATCCAAAAGCTCTAAGATTCACTAGATCTCTTAAACTTTGGAGACGCATTTGGGTTAACAGGTATATTTTAAATTAATAAACTATTTTTAAAGTGAGGTATTTTAAAGTGCCATCGGTGGAACTTTGGGTTCTTTGATCATG
>WAAD01001044.1:821-11918 GCA_013389945.1 Fregata magnificens
ACTATCTCTTCCATGTAATCGAATCTACACTAAGCATATATTCTCATTGGTTAATCATTGGACTCCAGTCTGCCAACACATCTGTAATTATTCAGCTACATTCCTTTCTATTGCTGATGTACATAGATTTCATACAGAATCAAGGAACAATCAGATTTGTGTGGAACAGAATTGTAAATTAGTATGAAATTAGTGACATTTCTCAAAAATATGTGAATTCACTTTCTTACCCAACAAAGCATTTTAAATGATCAAAGAAATATTTATCATTAGATAGCCTAGGCAACCAGCTTTAGTTATGAAACTCTTTGGGTTTTTTTATGATTGTGTGAAGTAGTACTTGGTGATTATAGAGCAAATTAAACTAAGGTGGAAGTTACGTTCCTGAGTTTCAGTCGGACTAGTATGCATTAGCTGTATCACCATTTACTATTATGGATTCCTGTCATCAGAAATGTTTGGATGATTGTAAACTACAATTTTATTTCCGTAAATGAATTTCCAAAAGAAGATTCAGTTATCTAAACAAACAAACAAACAAAAAGTATACCATATACTACTATAAAGGTATGTTCACAGTTTGACGAGAGGAATGTCTTGAATAGTTGATAGGTACTGTCTGTAAATACAGCAAGACAACAGCAATATACTAGGGAACAGAACGACTGGTTAGAGGTGCATGCAGCCCAGCTGGTTTGAGAGCGACTCTCATAGTGATGCTAGACAACCAGTAGTTGAACTGTATTTGTCCCAGGATTATGGGGTAAACTGGTATGACTGAGTCAACCTGGAAATCAGTTTCACCCCTGGAGTAGTGTGGTATCATCCACACATAACATTATCTCAGTCTCTCATGCCTGGTAACTAAGCCGAGTTTCCCCCCCATTCAGCTCCTTGAGACATATGCTTTGCAATTTACAGCTACCTGAACATTTTGGTGACTTGTAAGTTGAGGACACTGGACACCACGACTTCCATGTCAACTTAGAAACAAAGTATTTAAAAGATGGTAGCAAATTTGGACAGAAGTGAAAATTGAGGATCAATGATGAGGAAAGGTAAAACTGGACAAATCTTGATACCCCTGCAAGTGAATGAGGTCAAGCTATTTAAGAGCAGGGAATAATGGAAATACTTTTGTCTTGAGGTGTGCGAGTCAAGAGTGTTGCATAAGTAAGTCTAGCAAAAGCTAGATATGAAACAAAACAAATACGCACATTGCTCACTCAAATCCTTTGGAATAGGTCCCTGCCAGGGACGCATAATGCTTCTTGTGGATAGAACTTAATAGTTCTAGTATTCCAAAAACAAGGTGGTTTTGTATGTAATTACCTTATGATGACAAAGGAATACCAACAGTACTGCGATAAAGTAGGCAAAGTAAAACGGACTTTTTTTTCATAATGAATGTAAGTTGCATTTTAATTATGGGTAATATTTTTACTCAAATCAAAACAGACATTGGCTATATAATAACCATTTCATAGCATCTGTACATGTTGCAGAAATAGAAAATACCTAACTGAACTATGTGTTCAAAGATGGGGTTTTTTTATTAACGTATTGATTTACCCATTAAAATATTTGACTTTATGATACTTCTGATCCTGTCAGAAATAATTCCATTATAAGTATTCTGATATTGTCCTGCACAGACACAAAAAGTAAATTACTAAGAGTAACTTTTTTCTGCGATGGACATCAGTGTCTGAATTGCATGAAAGACTTCGTAAGAGCCAGAACCTGCAGGATTTACCTAAAGATGTGAAATGGAAGGTAGGCAAAACCTGTTGAAAATGCAGGTTCTGGCAGTACAGTGGGATGAATATGGGATTGGCATCCTCACCTGGGAAGTATGGAAATGGGGCAGGGCAAAGGGCTGTCCCACAGTTTAAGTCAAATTCTCCCATTAGCTAAAGGAAAGCATGAAAGGAAGTGTGTTTGTGATAACCCTGTCCGGATAAAACTGTTATTTTCCTCTTTACTACTTTACTGATCCCAATAAAATATGAGAGCTTCTGCATGAAGTGGTTACAGCTATAGTTATTCTTCACTAATGTAACAGACCTCCTAAATAACTCAGCTTTTTAAAGAACTGTATATGATTTTCTATATCTGTAATAAATACTCTAATGGTATGAGGAGATGCAGCAGTATGCTATTGCCACCATCAAAGCAGCACTCTTTCAGTTAAAGTTGTATCGAAAACATCAGCTGGTACATGCTGGGTGATTTGCATTCAAAAAGGTAAGTGAGGTTTACCACATCTATCAAACTAATATGGAATTGAATAGAAAAAAACATCCCTCAAATCACAACTTGCAATACAGAAACAGTGATTTGAGGATACTACCTTAGTCATTAGCAAAACAAACAGCAAGTTTTCATGATTCAGATATATTTCTTTAATCCATACATGTGATTTATAATTTTTATTTGCCAAACAAAAATACAAGCACTGTTGACGGAGGTCATGTCAAAACAGAAAGATCCAAAGCCACGTGATTATCTAAATGCTTACTTTAATCACCTATCACAGGTCTTAGTTGCATGTGATAAATAGAGTCCAGAAATGTTCTTACTATTCTTGAAACGGTTCCACTTACTCAGTTAGGAGCATACAGGGGTGCCTTGATTTGCTTTCTGAAAAACTCATCAGGATTTCAAGGAAAATTAGGAAAACTCCTTTCAGGATTCCACTGATGACTTCCCTCCACTGAGTACTGATTCTTTATTATTATTCAACTTCTTACCATTTAGTCACTTTTTTTAATCTGCACAAGATCTTCCTCTTTATTCCATTGTTACTGAGTTTTCCTAAGAGCCTTTGGCTCCGAAGAGCCTTGGCTTTCTCTTTGGACTAGAAATACAAGACTATAATAGCCAGATCACCCTTTCTCATGGACTTCCTGTCCCCTTCAGAGAAGTCCCATAGGTTTGTGGGGACCTGTGTGGAGCAGGACTTGTTTTTGCCAATGCTATGCTCACTCTTCCTCCCTCCCAGTAGGTTGTTTTTATTTAGATGTCCATTACTTCTTTTTCTTATGTTTTCTACTTATTTGTCCAATACAGGCCTGCAAGCATGTAGTTGCCAAGATTTCCCTTGGAATACACTTAAAAGATAGCATCATGTTTGCCACACTCCTAGGCAGTTTTAAGTAAGACGTTACGTTCTTCATTAGCAATTTGGCTATTTCACCCAAATTGTTCCTTTAAACTCTTGGGTGAATACCACTCAATACTGGCCATGCATTTCTTTCTTTTTTATCTCTTTACTCCCTGACTTCTCCGAAGCAATCGTTTCAAGTTTAGATAGATCCTATGAACTGATTTTGGCATTAGAATCTCCACCACTTTTTCCACAGTAGACGTCATTGCTAAGAATTGATTTAGTTTCTCTGCAATTCTTTTTTGTATCCTGTTTACCCATTCTTCCTGCAGACTCTCTGGAAGCCTTTCTGATCTTGGATGTGTTTGGAGGAGCATCTGTTATTTTTTATTCCTTTTGTTTAGACATTCCTCAAACTTTTAACCTTCATTTATTTGTTTATTATGCCCTTTCTGCAAGACTTGAGCTTTTCTACTTTCTTCATTTGGAAGCAATTTCAGGTTTTTGAAGGATGTCTTCTTGCTTCCAATAACTTCCCTTACCCTATTGCTTAGCCTTTTCATGTTCCTTTCATCCTGTCTTAAGCCTTTCCACCTGCAGACATTTAAGTGTCTTAGCTGGCCCTTGCAGCTCTTTGACAATTTCCTCATTTTTATGCAATGTCCCTCTTTCAAGATAGAGTTCATTTACATACATTACAATTGCTGTTACGGTTGAGGAGGCACTCTAACATATCGAAGTACATCCTGCATTCTACTCAGGACCAACTGAAAGACTGCATGTTTTCTTGTGAAGCCTCCAGCCAGTTGCTAGTCGTTGAAAGTGCGTAAAAATGTGGTCTCTGCATTAGAGCCTGATATGACATTTCTCTAGTCTGGATGGAGTCAAGTCCCCCATGACTGCTGTTTTTCCTGCCTCTAATCTCTGTAAGCAGGTCACAGTCAGTGTCACCATCCTGTGGTATCAGGAAAATAGATCAAAAAAATATACTCTTCCTATCTGAGACCTGGAATTTCAATCTATTCAGATTCTGTTACCCTCTGAGGTAAGTAGTTTTTCATATATACTGAACTTCAGCCTTAGTCCTGTATATTTTGTAACCCAATTTCAGTCTCCCACTGATCAGAGAAATATTCAGCATCTTAGTATATGTGTCTTTATTTAGTGCTAGACTAAGTAGATCATCCACACAATTTCTTAAACGTCCAACTTTGATGCAGAAGCATAAGTACTGTTGCTTTGGTTCTTGTCTTTGCATCCTGTAAGAAAAGCACTCCGCCGTTCGTAATTCCTCTGCTTGAGTACTGAGTATGCATGTCTTCTCCCATAACTCAACTTTTTGTTATTTATTTTACGCATGAGAAACCTCATTCTCCTATCACTGAGCTAAAATCCATTTCTTCTATACAGGTGCTGTTTAATCCAGTGGCCCATGTTTCTGATGAATCCGGGTTCTTAGTCCTTGCATCTTCTAAGCCACACACTAAGATTCTTCATCTCCTTCGGCCCTGCAGATTAGGAACATTTCACTAACACAGGTGTACGGGCTGTCATCTTTCCTCTGAAGTGTCTGAATTTGCCTCCAGATTCTTTCTCTTGCTCTTCTCTGTCAGCAGTACCAATGTAAATTGTGTTTGCTGGCTTCTCTCCAGAACTTTCTAGGGTGGATCCAGATTCCTTATGAGATCAGACACTTCTATAATCAACACAGGGGATTGTTTGCTTTGAGAATAGTCTGCTCAAGGGTGTTCCTAAACTTACTCTGAATGAACATCTTGAGTTCAGCTACTCTGCCTCTGAGAACTACAAGTGGTCTGTATTATATATATACGTATGCTATATTTTCAGAAGGAGGTGCTAGCAACAAAATGAATAATCCCTGCTTTTTTTGCTGAAGTTCTTTCTCCGTTTCTTCTTTCAGAGTAGAGAAGACAGAGGGGTTGTTAAATTGATTTTGTGCCTGGATGAGTTTGCATACTGGCATATAGTGAATCATAAGCTACAATCTGGTTATCATTTAGCTGCAACATCAAATAAAATGTATACTAATACACTATATTATACATTTTCTAATTGAAATTAGAAATCTAATTGCATAGATTGTTTGTGCACTTAGCACATTCATTCATACTAATCCATATATGTAGGATGCATTGGTCACATGTTCTATTATTTGTTTACGTCAAATGTGGCTTGCAAATAATGTTCTCAGTTAAGCTATTGTTTTTTACTATCAACAAGTCCAGTTAGATTTGTCTAAATTGCAAACATTACTTTTCAATTTTTCATAATTGACACCATTATTAATGTTATTCAGCATTAGTTTGCTTTTATGTCAATAAGGTAGGACTAAGGATTGAAAAAATGCATCTCTTCAGCTTTAACTATGACATCTGCTATTATTATAACTCATAGCTTGGTAAATCTGCATGCATGTATTACCATAAGACATAAACGAGTTCTTAGATTTGGGAGATTATGGGCCAAATGTAGTCCCCTGAGGTGCAAAGAGTTTTTCCCTTGATATCTGTTGTGGTTTAACCTGGCAGGCAGCTAAACACCACACAGCCATTCGCTCACCCCCCCCACCCCCTAATGGGATGGGGGAGAGAATCAGAAGGGCAAAAGTAAGAAAACATGTGGGTTGAGATAAGAACAGTTTAACAATGAAAATAAAATAAAATAATAATAATAATTATTAATAATAATAATCATCATCTAATGAAAAGGAAAACAATGAGAGAGAGAGAGGGAAAGAAAACAAANATCTATCCCAACCGAAACCAGGACAATATCCCATCTCTCCATGCTTTGTTTTTTATTCCTTGAAGGTCCCAAATGCTACCTATCATTATCCAATGGATATATTTAGTTCTAGCCTGTTCACAGCAGTCATCAGAGCACTCGTAATATTGTAGCATCTCACTTACCCTGGAGAGGAATGATGGGTTGCCTGGAAGCAATTCTCATTCAAGATGATATCAGGCCTATCCAAGCCTCCTTGTCAAGGTCAATTCTCAATAAATAACAAAGGGTAGAATCAGTCTGCAGAAAAAGACTTTCCTGCACTGGATGCAAATCACCACTAACTTAGTTTTGCATTAAATCATATAAATGTTAACTTAAACATGTAATTAAAATGTATTGAAGAGAACTTTCAGAAGGCAAACAACTGACAAACTATGCCTGTTATGATCAGTTCACTTTATAACGTGATTTATTAGCTATCAAGGAAGACTGTCTTACAACTAGAGAATGCAGTTACCGTCAACAGTAGAAAGCCTCTAACAAGGTGAACACATTACAACACCAATCTGGCTATTGCTTCCCAGCAAAATTTATTTCAAGTAAAATAAAGGCATTTGTAGATTCTAGACTCCCTTAGAATGATTTAGTGAAGCCTTATGGCGAGAAGCAGTAAAAAGACAGAGAAATCTGATAACCTACTCTACTGTGAAATTTTCAGTGAAAGCAAAAATAAAAGGGACTTAGAAAAAGTTTATTCTTCTTTTCACATGAAAAGACTCTAAGGAAATAACCATTGAATATTTTCTTTTACTAGCAAAGTAGGCTCTATTAAAATGTGATTTGACAGTATATATGAATGCAAACATATGGCTGGATAACACTTTATACTCCAAAGTTGGAAATAACTTCACTAGATGTTGTTGTTCTTCCCAAACTTCAATCACTGTGTTCACAGACCTGATTCTTTTTTCCATCACTGAACCCTAATTCAACAGTTAACTAAAGTGCCAGGTGTCCTGGCTGTATCTACAGCATATCTCCTAATCAAGTCTGGAATGTCCCCCAGAAGCCAAACTGAAACTTTTCTCTAAATGCAGTATAGATTTCTGGATGATAACAGTCATGAGCCAAACCAAGACATCAGCTCTCAATCTCAATTTACTAGCTGAAAGGTGATGAGGGACAAATGAAATTCCTCTTGACTGTAAGTGATCATACCAGGCTACTGCTTCCCTTCCAGTACAAAATCAGATTATTGACAAAATACAGTATAGGTGAACTCATTTGAATTTGTGATGGAAAAGAGTAGGAATACACATGCCACTAGTTAGAGAAGACAGAGACTGATGGAAAGTGTAACCACTCCATTTCAATGCAAAGTCTAATGGGCAGTAATTTTTGTTTTATTGGTAATGTTAATAGAAAAATCTCTGTTCTCTTTGTTTTGAGCTACACCTGGAATTGAACAAGATTAACACAGGAAGGTACAGCTAATTACCCAGAAATAATTACATATTAGGAGGTTTGTTGGGCCCGAGGCTTAGTTAATTCTCAAAGATATACCCCACAGAGATACAGCAATTGGATGAACACCAGCCCACAAGACATGAAAGGGTAACCTCAAAAAAAAAAAAGAAAATTTTTTCTTAGACTTCATTTTTCTTCTGTGTAATTTCAGTGTCACAGGTGTGAATACATGGCTGGCTTGTACATAATGTCAAAGCTTACTTTTAAATAAAGATGAAACTGATTGATTATTTCATTTTTTGCCCTTTCAGGAGGAGAAAGACATCTTGTCATGAAAAATAAAAACAGTTGCCATTCTTGCTTCGACAGTGAAAAAAACATACAGTAATTTCTTTTTTTTTATTTCCTTCAAGCTAGCAGTTGCTTACTGTTTAAGTAAGATGAGAGAGAACTCTTACATAAAAAATAAACTACTGATCAAGGCTGGTAGCATAAGTTCTTAGCTTTTTTACTTTCTATAGCATAACTGTGTTTGTATTCTTTTAAAATTCCTTGACATTATATTCATCAAAACTAAACTGAGTGCATCCTGCGGTGGGGTTTTGGGGGTTTTTGGTTTGGGTTTTTTTGTTATCAATAGCCCTTATTCAGAGTAGTTTTGTTTCTCATAGAGGTAAGCATCTACACAAATTCAAAACAGTCAGACCACTGTTCCTACTAGTACATTAGCAATTTCCAGGTTAAGTTTCACCAAAAGCACATTTGCCTGTGAAGAGAAATTTGAGGTTCATTTTAGATGTTTTTTCAAATTGTAGCAGACAGCAGCTTTTTGTTCACCTGATGGCATTTCATGTTTCTGGTGTATTGTCCTACATACAGTTAGTTTTCCAAATTCTTCTAAAAAAGCAGAATCATCCTGATCATAGCTGAATATTACATTGTTTATTTAAGCACCTGAAAAGAAACGTGAGTTCCTTTGTGATCTTTATAACCTGGGAATCTGTTGGCTTAATTCATGTCTCCATTGCTCAAGTTCGGTCATTTAGCCTGAGGTAGAATATCAGACAAATGATTCAATAGCTTAGGTGTTAATGATTGTATCCCACAATTGATCACCTTAGTCTACTTTCTATTCTTTGACATTGATGTTATCCAGTTATTACCAGAGCCTCTTTTTCTGATATACATAAATTATACGAAATAGTTATTAATCTCATCTCAGTAACTTGGCCGCAACTGACAGAAACTGAAGGTAAGCTTTGAAGTAAAATAAGAATTTGAATGCTACTCTGGGAAAAGAACCTAGAAAAGGCTTTGACAGAGCCTTTTTAAACATAATATGTGTTCAGAGACTTCATCCTGCAGGTTAGAAAACACTTTCTATAACCGGTCAGGTTTTGAGGTTCTAAGAACCTCCAATACCACATGTAAGTTTTCACCTAGATGCATATATAAACAAACACTAAGGAACTTGCAAATCACAACAGAAGTTTCATGATATCTTATAGAACCAAATACAATGCAACGTAATAAAAATAGTGGAATATAAGTTCTCTGAAGTTACACTTACAATTATAAGAGAGAACACAGAATTTTATGGCACACATTATGACATGTATATAAAAATATTTCCTTGGCTTATGGAAAACAAGCAAGTTCAATTAATTTGAATTAGAATGCCAAATTATAGCAGAAGGCAGCTGAGTAGAAGGGAGGGATTCATTTTCTGTCCTCCCTCCCAGAGGAAGCTGGTTTTGTGTTGTGTTTTGTTTAAATAAAGAAAAAAGAAAGCTGGAAGCTTACCTTTATCTTGAGCAGCAGCAGGAGGTTTTGGAATACGGACAAAACTGTTGAGAATTATGGAAATTATATTAAAATATATAGCATACTTTGAAAGAAAAATAATTTCTCATCCTCCTAACAAAGCTAGAATCGTCTGTTCATAATACACTCACATACACATACCCCTTGTTTTTACACATTGAATCAATCTCTCAGGTTATTGTTCTTAAATATGTAAGTGACAACAGTTTATGTTCATACACATAATATATTTCAACAACTGAAGGTTTTGTGGGGTTTTTCTTCTTGTTTTGCAGTTCTCAAACCATTGGGTGTGGGAAATGCAGTAGAGATTTCCTGCCTGAGTTTGCTGCTGATATAGCTGACTCTCCGAACGATTCTCACTTACAATAGAAAGACTAAACCTGCACTGTGAAAGGTGATACATTTAGATATTGCAGTACATGAAGATGTTATCCTTATAAAACTGTTATAAATGTTCCAAGTTATGTCCAAAATACAATAAAGGCCGTCGATATGCATTGATCCTGCTGATCTGTGACTGTAGAGGAATAAAATCCAATCCATAATTAGATTTGTACAGAGATGGTATTTTCAAGCAGTTAATATAAAATTTTAGTCTTTTTTTTTCCCCTTACCTACTTGGCAGCAGATCAAGGGTGATTTAAAGTAATCCAGTCCAAGCAGAACAGACCAGCTCCTGTATAGACTGATGCAGAACTGTAGCAACTATGGATGGATATTTAGAAATTGCTCTTAAACCAACCAAAATTATTTAGAAAAATCATCTTTTAGACACAGAATTATTTGACCTGTACTGCTCTGACTTAAAAGGAAGCTCAGACAAGAATAGCAAATGGAGTCTTCCTTTATTGTGACTAACTCAAAGTAGATTATATATTAAATGGTAACAGTAAAAGTTTTACTTTCCCTCTTTTCTGAGAATTTCTTCACTCAGGTTATATTTTGCTCCAGAAAAACTCCCTCAGTCTATTTACAGAGTTAGTACAACTTAGTATAAAAAACCCTTATTTGTACAAAACTAACACACCAAAGATTAGAGAAATAGATAAACCCAATAAATCTGTACTTTCTCCCCTCTCCTCCACAACGCCCTTTCCTATTTACAGCACCTGTAACAACAACAATAGGGCACATCACACAGGACAGTAAGAGAGCACTTTGCTTTCCCTTCCTATTTTGCGTGGTCATATTAATGAAGTTTTGGTCTGGCCTTACAAAAGCAAAATGAGAGTGGGAGATCTGAGCTGCCAAATATTTGATATTAATAAAGTAGGGTGTTATTTTATTAGCCTTGAAGTATTTCTCCAGGGTCATTTCAGATACATATAAGAAGACATGCATAAACAGAGTTTCTGCTGTGCTTTAGCAGAGCTTAGGATTGTTTTGTATTCATGTCCAAAAATCTTATTTCTAGGGTATTCTTCCAGCTCAATTTCTTTTTAAAAATTAGCTCTTCTATCCTGTATAACAAAACCAATTCCTTGTTTTATGGAAATATCTCTTCTTAGATTAACTAAACAGAAACTATTCCTCTGCTGAAAAAGAGTTCTTAAGGTTAGCAGGAGCCTATTAATTATTGTTCCTTTTCCAGTTTAATATTCTCTGAAAGTTTTTTGAAGACATAATGCTTTCTCGTTTACAGCTGTTAATTTTATATGAAAATATGTTGTAATTTTGCTTTGGAGCTGATACTTATTGGAAGAAGGTTTTTTTTCTGGAAAATTGTTTAACAAACTTTGAAATATTGCGACTATATTATGCATAGAAACTTCATAGATTGTGTGAGCTTACTGTCAAGCCTTCTAATACCATACTAGTACCATAAGAATGCTTTATTTTGCCTGGAGCTCCTGGTGGATTTATAGAACACAGCATGAAATCTAGTTTTTCTTTCATTTCTCCTCAGTCCAATTCTTCTGTCTTTTTTTTTTTTTTTTTTTTATTGA
>WAAD01001045.1:14638-35307 GCA_013389945.1 Fregata magnificens
GGGGGGAGGAAAAAAAAAAAAAAAAGTATTTTCTCTCCCCATTCTTTATTATAGTACTGAAAACTTTACAGAAGTTTAATTCTCATGTCTGAAATGTGACTATTAGTCCTTTCCCACAGTATTTAAAATTTGAATATTACTGAAATAATAATGCAAATGGTCTAATTTTTTGCTTTTTTGAACAAAGCATTAACTCATGTTACTGTAACCCACATTATTAAAAAAGTATCTCTTCACAAATTGTTCTCCAAATGCTAAATACCAAATTGAAAAAACCCTACCTACACCTAACCTCTAGCTTATTAACTAATTCCAAAGAAATTGTGGGTGGTAGACAGGATCTTTGCGCCAGTTTAAATTCAGGGCAGTGCATTCATGACAGTATGCAGAAACAGCCATGCAACAGCCTTTCCCTCTGCAGCTCCACACAATTTGAAGTCATGGTATTTTCCACGGTTCAGTGACAGAAAGGACACTGTAGAGCAGCAACGTGATGCTGCAGTGGGTTAAGAATGTAGGGCTCTACCTTGTCTCCTCCTTCTAAAAAAAATGAACCAAAACCATCTGAACAAGTAAATAGAAGACAATAACATAAGTTCACTTACTTATGTCACAAAAGTGGATTTCTTAAATATTGCTGAAATTCTTTCATATCTGAACTCAATATGTGTATGTGTAGACACGTACTACATGAAAGCTTTTTGTACATGTTAAACAAAAAGCTTTTAGGTTACTTGCAGCATTAAAGCGAAGTTTTACTGTTACACTTTGCAGAATTCTTTGCCTTTTAATCGCTTCTTCAGAGCCACAGGAAGAAGGTTTTCCAAGAAACACATGTACCGTAACTATGTTATCCTGTATGTTCTTTATGTCTATGTTTAGAAAGACAATATGATCAACTTTCAGATCAAGCAGGAAAAATTAATAAGCCTACGATTAAAGTACAGAAATCAGAAGCAAGATGACTATTTGTGGTTCCTGTCAATGATGGTGCATGTAAAAATGCAAAGTTTCCTTAGAACAGATCTTCAAAACCAGCAAATTAATGGTGGATGTCTCCAGGTTTTTTACAATGTATTTTAAACATACTTGCATGCTAAAGGTAGGTACCCAAAGAACACTTCAAAAAAATGTGTCAACATAGTGAATATTCAGTTTTGTAGGTGCTATCACCCATCAATACTGTTCAATACATAAGCCAAAGTGAACTGTGAATACGGTGTGATAAAAAAAAGTATTTGGAAGAAAATGAACTTTTTTTTTTTTTGAGAACAAGTGAACTCATATTTGTACAAGATACCAATCAAAGTGTAGCTGACATCTGTATTTATACAGAATTTACTTTTTCTTATTTTTTCCTCCATTCTCTTCCTCACTTAATTTTTTCTCCCCTCTATAGAGAATTAAACATAATGAAAAAACGCCAAAAATTTGCCTGAATCATCCTCTCATTTCAAACAATTTCTGACAGCGTAGAACCTTGATTACTGCAAGATTTCAGTAATGGCAGATTTTCTGATGCTATCTAAATATACCTTGCACTTAAAAATCACACTTTGATAAGTGACCAAACTCTGAGAAGCATCACTTCAGATATTCTAAGCATATAATTTCAATTGGTTCCTCTGAAAGTCAGCCCATTTTTATTGAAAACCCAAAATAATCATTTAAAAGCAAATTTTAGGTTCACACTTTTGAAAACAACTCTTCTGACTACAGAACAGAATTTTCAGAGATAGGGAGCATCATTAGCCATTTAAAGTTACTGGGAGATTAGGACCTCTTTAAAAATGACATGAGTACCTTGAATTGGCTATCCACAAGTGGAGATCTTCAGGGTTTTGTAATCTCAGTTTTAAATAAAATGGCCTTAACCCAAAACAGCAAAGAAACTGAAGGGAAATCATAGTTAGTCTGTATAAAATATTCTGTAGTTCAACAGGCATCATTATTGATGTTTTGACAATTTAGTGATTATCTATGCAGTTATAAAATCAGTTTAAATTGATTAATTGAATTGCTCATTTTTTTGCATTTCATTTTTATCAGCTGTTATTAACATTTCATGAGCATTAATATTTATGGATTACAAAGATTACAAGAAGCAATTAGCACATTCTGAAATAATATTACCCAGAGAAAATAAACATCAAACATGATTAAATAAACTCAGGTTTCCTTAATAAAAAAAAAATACATTCCATTATTTCAGCATCAGGAAATACTCTAGTCTAAATTATTGTCACTTACCAAGAAGACTATATGCCTACATCTGAATAGGTAAAATATTTCCCCACTAAACACAAAGTCTGAGTACATAGTTTTGATGCACCACACTTCCAGATTATCAACAGAGCACTTCGAGAGTCCCCGGAGCATCTGTACTGCCTCTTGGGTCTTCATCTACAGTGAGTTTGAGCCCATTGAATGCACCAATATCAGCATGCCTCCTAGTTCAATGACCTCGTTACTATAAATTTCACTACGTATAAATTTATTCTGCCTGCCCTCGACTTAGGCTAGGCAGAACCTGTACTCAACAGCTTCTCTGTGAAATACAGGAAGCAGCGAGTCTGCAGCTACTTCAGGTTTGGAGATTTTTCTTCTGTTTGTTTATTTTGAGGGGGTTCTCTGTCTAGGGAAACCACAAGTTCAAATTAATGGCCTAATCAGTAAATGAGCTTTTTCTACAATCACTTTTTCTTCCACAATACACCTTTTCCCCTTATTTACACACTTCCCCTATTTATTTCTTCCAATGGTTATATTGAAAATGCTGATTATGAACTGATTGACGTTGTCCCACAACAGAGTACTGATTCTTGCCTGGGACCTCAAGACATTGTAAGGAGCCAAATTATACCCAGGAAGAGTAAAATGGGATTGCATTGAATTAATACAATCTTCTATGTCCTTCAAATGAAAAAACCCCAAACATCTGTGTGAGATGAAAATCTTCCTTCTCCCTCACAGCAGCAAAAAAGTGCAGTATTCCAATTTAGTAATAAAACTCAAACCACATTTAGTTATCATCTTTACATATTGCTAGAACAATGCACTTACAGCCTGAAAAATAACAATGTAGACTACACACACGAGCATACCTCAGTGCAACTTAAAACATAATTCTTGTACATGAAATAAATACCATATTAAAGCCAAGAATAACAAACATGTCTCAAAATTTAAGTATATCATTCCTGTATAAATAGAAAATAAATGGAAAACAAGACCTCCTCTTTGTAATATTGAAACATCTATGAAATCAATTTTTGTCATGCTTTTCTTCTTTCATGGTTATGCTTTACGTCATAAAATTCTGTTTCTCCAAAATAACAGAAAAGACAAAAAAGTCACAGAAAAAAAGAGACACTATTTTTCTCCCTCATTCATCATGAAAGAGAACCAGTGTTTAACTTTTGGGTATAAAAATGCTAAAACCATAGCTACATTTGGTGCCTCTCTTCTTAATGTAAGGTGGGCCAAACATGAGATCCTATTTACAATACCTTACGAAAAACAATAACTCAGTTATATAAATTACAACCTACATGGTTAACAAGTAAATATTGTTGGGGTCAGTGCAGACTGAAAAAGAGAAAAAATTTAAATATGTGGAACAGAAATAGAATTTAAATAAATTTAGAATTTAAATAGAATTTAAATAAATAAAAGCTTAACCCGAGATGTAATTAGCCTAATGAGGTCACAGGCAGTTTTTTTTCACAGTCAACAGAGTCAACAGAAGTTATATGGTCAGCATCCACATATGGCCATCTTTGACCACGTACTCATTTTAAATTAAATTGTTAGGACTGGCATTTCCTACAAATCCAGACCAAGATTTGAAGTGGCACCTCTGAAACTGCAGCAGGGTACCTGGTTCATGCTGTTACGTCCATCTCCTGTGAACGAACGCTAAACCTCAGCCTATCTGTTGATTAATCTCTAGAAAGCCACTAGGTCTTCTGCCATATTTTCTCCTCCTCCTTTGTATTAATTATCCAAATTTATTTAGTCCTTCCACTATCAACCGGGATAGGTCTAACACCTTTGTCTCTCCAGGATTTAAGCACCTTACAATTGTAAGTGAAATTTTATCCTGAATGTTATCATTAGTTCACATTAATGAGGCTGAAGTCACAAAGTAGAAGTGACTTTCATGAAGTTACGTGGAAGTTACATACAATGTAAGTCAGTGCCTTAACCTACACAATAATTGTGATCCTTTTTCTGCTTGGGTTCATCACCCCAGCACTTCCTGTTGCTGTTCTTTGCTGTAAAGGGGACAGCGCAACTGCAGCTGCAATGGCAAGTTACTTACTGACACTGCCAACTGGAAAACAGGATGAGAACATTAGATTTCAGAATCTTCCCACAGAGTATTTTTGGAAGAATCCATTTGTAAAGGTTAACTTTTGTTTGAAGATCTGATTTCTCCCCCAGACCCTCTCCTAGCTCGGGGCTCCATCAAAATCTTATAAAAAGGGAAAACTCATACACACTGTAGATTTCAAGAGGCCCTACTTCAGCTTCTGTGCTACAGCATGTCTCTGTTAGTTAAAAGGAAGAATGACGAAGAACTGCAATGAGGACTCAAACTGTCTCTATACAAGCTAGGTGTTCACAAGACAGCAGTGATACCTGCAGACTCATTATGCTGCAGGAAAACCAGCCCACAGCTTGGGCGGAACGCAGTGCCAAATGTGGACTGAAATGGCTCCACAACACATCAACATACCATCGCGTCAGCAGAACAGCTAGCCACAGAGATTTGGTGCACTGCGTAGCCTCCTATGCCACAAAACCAACACCAAATAATTTGTAGCATTCAGAAGACTCTTACTGAGGATAGCGTAGCAGAAGTGTATCTTAGGGATGTATCTAGGGAGACATACAGCTCCCTGCAGTTTAGTACTTTCTTCTTGCACCCCTGTCTGTAGCAAAACGTATGTACTAATATGAATGCATGAAATGGCTTCTATGCATGCACATACAACCCCCGTTTCCTCTTAAGAATATTTTGGGGAGTATTTTGGAGTATATACTGCAGTAATAATTACTATGTAAACCACTTAACAGTGAGAATGAATCCTGTTGCGGAAACGGCACAAATTTATGAGATTAGGTACAATTTAAACTAGCAGGGTTGAAATAAATAGAATCATAGAACCATTAAGGTTGGAAAAGACCTCTAAGATCATCAAGTCCAGCCATCAACTAACACCACCATGACTCCTAAACTAGGCCCTGGAGTGCCACGTCTACACCTTTTTTGAACGCCTCCAGGGTTGACAACTCCACCACCTCCCTGGGCAGCCTGTTCCAATGCCTAACCACTCTTTCAGTAAAGAAATTCTTCCTGATGTCCAATCTAAACCTCCCCTGACACAACTTGAAGCCATTTCCTCTCGTCCTATCGCTAGTTTCTTGGGAGAAGAGTCCAACACCCGCTTCCCTACAACCTCCTTTCAGGTAGTTGTAGAGAACGATAAGGTCTCCCCTCAGCCTCCTCTTCTCCAAGCTAAACAGCCCCAGTTCTCTCAGCCGCTCCTCATAAGACTTGTTCTCTAGACCCTTCACCAGCTTCGTTGCCCTTCTCTGGACACGCTCCAGCACCTCAGTGTCCTTCTTGTACTGAGGGGCCCAAAACTGAACACAGTACTCGAGGTGCGGCCTCACCAGTGCCGAGTACAGGGGCACGATCACTTCCCTACTCCTGCTGGTCACACTATTCCTGATACAACCCAGGATGCCATTGGCCTTCTTGGCCACCTGGGCACACTGCCGGCTCATGTTCAGCCGGCTGTCGACCAGCACCCCCAGGTCCTTTTCTGCCGGGCAGCTCTCCAGCCACTCTTCCCCAAGCCTGTAGCGTTGCATGGGGTTGTTGTGACCAAAGTGCAGGACCCGGCACTTGGCCTTGTTGAACCTCATACAGTTGGCCTCGGCCCATCGATCCAGCCTATCCAGATCCCTCTGCAGGGCCTTCCTTCCCTCGAGCAGATCGACACTCCCGCCCAGCTTGGTGTCATCTGCAAACTTGCTGAGGGTGCACTCAATCCCCTCATCCAGATCATTGATGAAGACATTGAACAAAACCGGCCCCAGAACCGAGCCCTGGGGAACACCGCTCGTGACCGGCCGCCAACTGGATTTCACTCCATTCACCACCACTCTCTGGGCTCGGCCATCCAGCCAGTTTCTTACCCAGCAAAGTGTATGCCCATCCAAGCCGTGAGCTGCCAACTTCTCCAGGAGAATGCCGTGGGAGACCATGTCAAAGGCCTTACTAAAGTCCAGGTAGACAACATCCACAGCCTTGCCCTCATCTACTAGGCGGGTCACCCGGTCATAGAAGGAGATCAGGTTGGTCAGGCAGGACCTGCCTTTCATGAACCCATGCTGACTGGTCCTGATCTCCTGGTTGTCCCGCACCTGCCCGGTGAGCTCACTCAAGATGAGCCACTCCATGATCTTCCCGGGTACCGAGGTCAGGCTGACTGGCCTGTAGTTCCCCGGATCCTCCTTCCGGCCCTTCTTGTAGAAGGGTGTCACATTGGCTAGCTTCCAGTCTTCCAGGACCTCCCTGTTGACCAGGACTGCTGATAAATGATGGAGAGCGGCTTGGCAAGCTCCTCCGCCAGCTCCCTCAGCACTCTCGGGTGGATCCCGAGATACATATATATGAGGGAAATCCTGATTCTTACCCTTTTCTATCAATGCTCTAAACTGCTGCACAAACTGATATGCACATACTTCACTCTAAGCATGCAAATGGTATCAGTATAGACTCTTCAAGCAAATTATGCATACACATTTCTGTTTACAGGACTGAGATGCATAGACCATAGCAGTCAGCACAGTAGAGAGCTTATCCTAAAACTGGTTCTAGACCTTGCAATTCAAGTAGTATTGTACTGCAAGATACCATGCAAAAAATATAGATCTTCAGGAATGGGAGTACTATGTAAACTTGCAATTTCACTTAAACATTTAGTATTACCATGAGATCATGAGATTTTTTACAAGATAAAGTTGCAGAATCACCTTCCACCACTTTTTTTTTTTTTTTTTTTTTTTTTTTTTTTTTTGTTAATGTGATATGCTTTCATAGCTTTCCTTGCTGGTATTACTCCCGCAATAAATGAATGAGGAGAGACATTTCTTTGATGCTTCTTGTCATCATGGCTTCCCCATTACAGTGTAGGTGTTCAGTTTATAATGGGACTGAAGGCTTCACTGAGCTAAAATGAGAATAACCCATTTCATATTATTAAAAACTTAGGTTAATTACTTGGCCCTGTCTGATTTTCTCATTTTCTAGAACTCATTTTCCAGATAGAAACTGAATGGTGATCTGGTAATCCCCTGTTTGTTCCAGTATCTATGACCCTACATCATATAACCTGGAGCTTTGCACATTTTAAACTAAATCTAAGATTTTTATGGACATATTAAAAATTGCTAGAAAAATAATTCTTGAGCTTTCAGTCAAAAGTTATGTGAACAACTCTAACGTACTGAGACATAACTCCTCTCTCCAAAATTAAAAAAGTTAATACATTTTAAATTCTACACTTAAAAGATGCCCCTTTTCCCTAAGTGAAAGAGACTAATGAGACAGCTTCAACTATACAAAAAAGAAACAAATTATGAATAATTTATATGAAATAGATTTGAACCAATCTTGTGACCATGTTGCTATGAGAAACAAGGTGCATGAAATATTTTGGGGAAAGAATAAAGGATTGAATACAATCTATTCGAACAGTTACACAGATATTTAACAAGTATTTATTGTCAATGTCTTCTTATAGTAATTTGATCCACAGAAAATAATTTCTTGCAAATTCCACTCGTAAAAGTATCTGTAATCTGGACACCTAACACCTAGAAAACATAAATACCATGTAGGTTATAAAGCTAAATACAACATTACTTTTAAGAACAACAATAATAGTAATAATAACAACAACAACAATAATAATTTACTCATATTGAAGCCAGCATTCAGGCAAGCTTTATTTTTTTTCTCCAATATTTAAGTTATTGTTGCTTCTATAAATGCAAAGTAAGAGTAACTTTCTGTGTGGCCTCCATTTTTGTCAGGAAATGTCATCCTTTTCACAAGTGAAATGAAAATTAGTTAAGTGAGGACTGTAATTTTAAGCCTGTCACCGAAATCACCGGTCAAATAAGTAAAAATTTGACCACATCTGCCCTGCTCTTAATTTATTAAATGACGCTGGTATGCACTGAGAAAGAAACTGAGCACTGGGGGAGACTTACCCAAAAGCTTTGGCCTACGTCTGCCCTGCTCTAATGGTTTACGTATGCACAGAAAAGAAGCACAAATGAACTCTTGACAACTTTACATCCTTATAACACATTTGGTGAGAAGTCAGAAGGTGATGGTAACCCAGATAACGACTGCTAATTGGCTTTAAATAGAAGGAAAATCAATAAGATTGGCCTGGGGTGGCATGGCTACAGAGGCCACTGACAGCTTAGGCTGACCCTATAAATTAGAAAGCAATAAATAGTTAAAACAATTTCCCTGTGGGAGAGCATGCAGCACCATGCAGAAGGATGAGACCAATGTGGAACATCTACATCACAAGGAAAAGTTTCCATAGCTTAACATTAACAGATACTAAGGGACTTGCTAAATAAAAAGCTAAAAAGTAGCCTGATGTAAAATGCTAAAAATGAACATTCATCTAATCAAATGTCTTCCCAAAAGGCCTTAGAGCGTCTGAGGGAAGAAAAAACAGGTGAGGTGAATCAGAAAGTACAATGAACAATGGCAACAAGAATTTTAGTCCAAGAATATCAGAACAAATGCTGGCTTTAACCGAAATGCTGCAGAAGTTTCATAATGTCCATGAGAAGTAAACAGAAAAACCCAGGCAGTCACTTAGAATACAGCTTCTCAGCACCGGAGGAATAGATGGAATCAGCTCAGCTGAGATACAAACCCCTAGTACCAGAGAACATGAGATACTTAGGACCCCCTCTCCCCCGCAAAATTTATTCAGACCTCATATATTATTCCATAAGCTACAGGACACAGAAGCCAGAAGCAGTATGCCTGAACCACAAAAGGTTATATTCCCAACAATTCCTTTTTTCAATGCGTAATTAAACGTGCTGCACCCAGCTGTATTTTTTTTCTTCTACAAATATAGACTAAGAGAAGGTTTAAAAACGATATAATTTATTATACCAGGTGAATAATTCTGCCTCTTTTGAAATTACATTTCTCTGTAGAATCTCTCTTCCACAGTTTGATCCATTATTAAAGATAATAAATAAAGATAATACTGATCCAGTATTAAAGTTACTACTAGAATTCCAAAAGCAGTGTCCATAGAGAATTTTGTAGGCATAGTATTGTGTATTTCCCAGCTAGTCCTGCAGCCTAATTAATGTCTACTTCATAGTTATGCAAATATGAAGATAATTCAGATGAAATCAACTCCATATTCTTAGATAATTACTCTTTTCTGACTTACACCTACTTTTTTAGTATTAAACTACACAATTTTCTTATAACTAGTTAAAATACAGATCTTAAACATCCCCTCAAGCCCTGTCAGATTAACAATTCCAGCCTTGCACTGCTAAGGGAAACCAGAGGGATCCTATTTCACAGGATTTTCAGCAAGGAATTACACTCCCTTGATGAAAATCAGGCAGACAAACACTTCAAGCTCAGATCAAGAGATCTTTCTTGTTCTGGAATTAAATTTTGGTATTTAGATAAAGATCATAAAATCATAGAATGGCTGGGGTTGGATGGCACCTTTAAAGATCATCTAATGATAAATCATTCCTACACTATTCAGAACTTCCATGTAGTTAGCAGAATTTACAGCTAAACCCCAGCTTCTCAGAGTTTATCACTGGAAGAAAAGCTGTATTGGTTTTGGCTGGGATAGAGTTAATTTTCTTCATAGTGGCTACTGTAGGGCTATGTTTTGGATTTGTGATGAAAAAAGTGTTGATAACACAGGGATGTTTTAGTTATTGCTGAGCAGTGCTTACACAGAGTCAAGGCCTTTTCTGCCTCTCACACCACCCCACCAGTGAGTAGGCTGGGGGTGCACAAGAACTTGGGAGGGGACACAGCTGGGACAGCTGACCCCAACTGGCCATGGCGGGTCTATGCCATGCCATGCTATACCAACGACTATCCCTGTGGGATATCCCACACCATACGATGTCATGCTCAGCATATAAAGCTGGGGGAAGAAGAAGGAAAGCGAGACGTTTGGAGTGATGGCGTTTGTCTTCCCAAGTAACTGTTACACATGATGCAGCCCTGCTTTCCTGGAGATGGCTGAACACCTGCCTGCCGATGGGAAGTAGTGAATGAATTCCTTGTTTTGCTTTGCTTGCGTACACAGCTTTTGCTTTACCTATTAAGCTGTCTTTATCTCAAGCCATGATTTTTCTCACTTTTCCCTTCTGACTCTCTCCCTCAGTCCACTGAGGGGGAGTGAGCAAGTGGCTGTATGGGGCTAAGCTGCCTGCCGGGGTTAAACCACAACAAAACCACTTTCCATTGTTTGTTTAATTATATTTTGGAAGGACCATTGACTACTATTAACTTGCTCAGTCAACATGTGTAGATCAGATGTGGCAACCTGGGATCTGCCTATGTCAAACAGATAACTCATAAACATTTTAACTTTCTCTTAGAGAAGCAGATGGTATCATTTGCTCGCATATAAAAAAATCCTTCCTTAGAGTTAAATTAGATGCTTGATCATTTGCCATGACTTCCAAATTTCATTTGCATATACAAGCACAAATTACCCAGTTACTCACATGACTATTCTTCCACATATATTCACCCATAATTCTAGTGGGGAATACGACAGGGAAAAGTAGTATGTACTAATAACTACAATTCAGCGTTAAGTATGTGCTTATGTCCCATTAGCTTCATGTGTTTAACATGACGTACTGAATCAAGGACCAGTCCATACCCTACGCAGAACAGGCTGTACATAACTATTAAGAACATACATTGCGATGATGCTGAAGTTCTGAATTAGGACCCCAAAAAGTACTAGGCACTGAGCAAAGATAGGCAGACACAGAACTGCTTCTAGTCAAATTGCTTAATCAATGTTAATACATATTTATGTATTCCCATCAAACTAATTTGAACTAACCATATATACTTACAGAATCACAGTATAAATAGATACTATCCATATGGAGATAAGTAACTCATGAAGAAAGAATTTAAAATTGTACGTTTCCAATTATATCCATTATCCTTTCAGAAGACAAAAACCTGCAAATACTATTGCATAGCATTATGAGCTTTCAAGATCTGGATTCTTTTCAATTAAGGAAGAAAACATTACTATTCTTTCCCCAATTCTAGCAAAAATCAGAGAGAGGGAAAAATGAATTTGCATTTAAGAAAAGAAGAAACCTGTAGAGAATAATCTGAACATCTTCAGACTTGTCTGAATGAATATCTACTTCAGAAGAGATAAATATAGTAGATGAAGCCTACATGAAATAGAAAAGCAAAGAAACATACTAGAAAGTAATCAAAAAAAAGTAAGAATTGCCAGGGGAAAAAAAAAACAAACAAACAAACCAGAATCAAACTTTCAAAAAAGAAAATTAAATAGGAAAAGGTCTTTTTGCTAAATAAATATAAAAAACAGTGAACGGAAAAAAATAGAGGAGCAATAATAATTTGAATTGATACAGTCTTCATGTACTGATCAAAACTGAACATAGTCTAGGTTTGGTCTCAAAACTAAAATAATAGTTAGCTACAAAAAAATATATCGATAAAGTGATTCTAAATCTACACAGTATGATAAATCTGTTACTGCATAGAGAATAATTAGTGTCACAAGTGTTAGGAACAGAAAGCTTGATCTGGAATACTGCTGTACTGGAATACAACTGGTCACTCGTGTGCAACTGGAGCAGGAACAGACAAGACCTTTTAAGATACCTGTGGGAACGGGAACATGGAAACTATTACGAAAAGGGAAATTAAAGTTGAAAAGTTATATTACAGGTCTCTCAAAATAAATCTTATGATGAACATTAGGAAGGATGAACCTTTAAAGTTTAGAAACAATGTATACAGGACAAACAAGCACAAAGTGATAATAAATTCAGCTTGAAAAATAGATAATAATTTCTAGCAATCAGAGACGCAAAGTTAATTCCAGCTTTATGTCCCACTACACCAAGTTAATGGACTATAAGAAATTTTTCTGAGTATGAAAAAAAAAAATGAGGTCTACTCCCTCTGAATCTAAAATTTTCAATAGAAACCTCCAAATCCAACAAATTGTAATATTAAACAGTTTTTTTGTTTTGAGAAGTTATGCCTCCTTTGATTATAGAATGACTCAAAACTTTTGAGGTATGCTCAGAACCAAGAAGCTAGAGTTCCACCTAAAATTGAACACAAAGGCTTTAATCTTCAAGTATAGTAGACTGAGGTGATAAATCCTGGGGATAATATTATAATTAAGTTGAAAATAATAATGGAAAAATGTTTCCAAGAATATTTAGCTGAGTTTTGCTGAAATGTTTCAGAATTTATTTGATTTGAATGAAGCTAGAACATCTTAACTTCAAATAAAAAGAAACAGTATAACTGATTTTATTAAACTCTTTAAAATTATTTCAGTGTTTTCATGAGCTAATTTCTTTTTTATTTTTTCCTATACTGCTGTTAAATATTCCATTTACTTGCTTAATGAAAAAAGCAATTTTTAAATGATCATAACCTGCTTCCTTCCTCCGCAAGCTTCCTTCTTTCTTCCACAAGGAGAGAAAAATATTTCTTTTCATAAAAATTAATAAGACATACTTGCAATTTTCAGATTGTTCCTCTTTGGAAAAGAAGCATTGTGAAATGACTGCTTTGGGCGTTTATTTTTAAAGGGAAAGAAAAGTTTCTTTTGAAAACCTTAGCTGAAGTTTTGAAATACAGAAGACATTCTGCTGAATCAGAAGTGTACACAAAAGGCATACAGCAGAGGCAAAAAAAAGATGCAGTGTACACTCCAGTTTGCTTCCCACCAAAACCAGACTGGCCACCTACAGTCTAAGGAAGCAAAGAGCTCTTTCTTCGTACCATAACTGTGTTCGCAAGACAGACCAAATAAACCCCCACTAAGGGAACCAGGTCCACGGAGGAGCTGCAATGCACTGAAAAATGAACATTAATTCAGAAAGAAGGGTCATTGGATTCCATTGAATAGATCATTGGAAGTGGCTTTGTACAGTTACAACAAATTATTTACTATATTCTTTATTTTCTGCCATTTCATTATGCTTCCTTTTCCAGTGCTAAAGTCTGTATCTTCACTGAAGACCAGATGGAAAATTTTTCAGCATTGAACGGCTAAGACTACTAAACAAAATCAAAACTGATTTGAAACAAGATTTCCGTTTTAAAATGTTCATAAGGAAAATAAGGATTTTCAGACTACAGCCCACAAGTTGGAAAGACACTGCCAGCAAAAGCTTATACTGAATGTCATTTACTTCAGAAGTGAGGGATAGAAAGAGTAATGGTTGAGAGAGCAGGAAGCGAAGCAAATTAAGAGGAAAGCTTGACAGGCCTCAAGAGATATTATTGCTTTATTTCCTGTTGTGAAGATTATTATTCTATAGCCAATCACAACATTAAAGGACACACCATCTCTTCCCTAGCTTTTTATATCCCTGGCTTTCTTACACACTTCGTCAACTAAGCAGCAGTCTATATAGTTTCACGCAAACTTATTTTTGAACAAGTTTTAATATTAGTAAGGTTAAAACATGCTAACTCTATTGATTCAACCGTTATGAACTGTATTGCCAGTTCATCATTTCTAAATCCCACCAGGTAGATTGGAACTTTTATCTTTGGAATATCAAACTGAATTAAATGTTGACTAGCCGTCAAGCAGAAATCAAAATATGCAAATTTTCACATACCTGAATTCCTTAATAGCTATGACCTATTACTAGCAATACCTAAACATTAATAGTAATTACATAAAATTAAAAAAGAAAATGGTAATAGTAATAGTAATTAAATATGGGGATAATATACTTGAAATTTCTTGTTTCATGACTCACTGCTTTTTAATTTCCTTTTATTTCAGAATTCCAGATGAAAGTCAGCTATAATAATAATCTAGGATATTAAGTAAACTATAAAATTTGCAAATTTTAGTGCCACCTTTTTGTGTTCTCTTCCTTAGCAGAAACTTACATTCTATATCATGTACCATTGAACAAGATAATTTTGCCACATTAAGTAGGGAGGCTTTTTCACCAGAACTTCAACAACTTTCAAACAGACCACTGCCACTTCATATATAACTCTCTTCACACTCTTTGGAATACCACATTTCATCAGTGGTTATAAACAATTATTCACCTTTCTGCTTAGATGTCATCATGTCCATGTTTCAACAAGTGGAAGGCAGTACTTTCTGATACCTTGAGCTTCTTAGGATAGGAAAATGTTGTGCCTATTTTAAACTTAATAACAAAATTGAACCAGGCATATTTAACTGAATATGCTTCAAATAATTAGTTTTGCTATAGTCTGAAAACGTCAATACAGTTGAAGAAAAACAAGTACATAGACAATTTTTGCTCTTACATGCAGGGCAGTCTGAAGCCTTTACATTCAAGTATCAGTTCTTACTCACCTGGGGAGGTCTGTAAATAGATTTATTTCAATGAGCAAAAACTGCAGGATTAAAATTCTTGTCAATGAGTCACTTTATTCAACTCATACAATTCATGGTAACTCCACTATGTAAATTGTTGACTTTACATTGTCTGAACACCTACTATCAATAACTTTGCATGCAGAAACTCAACCATCTCTTGTGGCATCATGTTAAATATGTGAAGATAATTTTAAAATCCAACTCTAACACAAGTGCAGACATACTATACTTTGTTCCTGTTACAGGCAGGAGCAAAGAGCAAACAAGGTGCCTTTAGATAATGTCCAGCTGTATTCATCAGGGACCAAATGCCATTGCATTGATTAAGATCACAAGGAATGTAAGTAATCCATATTAGGACATTTCCCACTTAAAGACTTTACCATTCACAAAACACCAATACTGATTTATAGACATAGCATGCAAGTCAGAATGGACCATGCATAACATAAAAGATGAAAAAATAGCAAATGGAAAGAGTAAATAGCTATAATGTCAAAGGGTTTCACACACTGAGACAATGCAATCAATGGCAAACACTACATTTTTAAAAATAAATTTAACACCTCTGAAGTACATCTGCGCATGCCACCACCATGAAATGCAACTTTTCACTCACCAAAGTAGAGTTATGTGAAGCATCACCTGAGACCTCGGGTGTTCTTGTGCTGTTTGGAAGTCTGTGAGGGTTACGAGCTATCGCTTGGCACCAGCCCAACATTTTCTCCTTCCACTTATCCCTTCTCAATTTCTGAAATTCTGAAAATAATTTAGATTCCCTGAAACATTGACACTTTGAATTTATTGCGTGCATGTCTCTGGATGCATGCCTTTAAAAACAGCTTATTAAGTTATATCTAAACAAGCTAATAAACATTTTTAGAAGAACATGTTTATTTAAAGTACTCCAAAGGGTTACGCCATGCAGGTTAGAAAAGAACTATGCACTTTCAGCACACCTTACATGCATTAATACTATTTCAGTGTCAGCAAATTCAGTGCTTTTCTCAATTTGTCAATTTCTCAAGTTGTCACTTTAATTTTAAAAAGTGTTATTTTAAAGGAATTCTATTACAAAATAACTGTGAGACTAGCACTATTCCTAAAACCATACAACATTTGGATGCAATACCCCACATTCCCTGAAACAACTAGAAATAGCCCTAAAGCAGTAGCAGATATTAAATACAAATCAACAGTATGAAAACACACATACATGTATGTACTCATGCCCCCACACACCAGAATACCCAGCTTGTCTTGAAGTGTTACACTAGGATGTATTGTAAATAGCAAAAAGTAATGTACACATACCAGCAATAAATGGTACATGCCAACTGTAAGTTGCATGTGAACTTCTTTTTAGTTTGTAACAGTAACAAAATACCTTTTAAGTAACACTAACACATTCTGGAAATACAGCACTAGTAAGGTTTTTTTAAGTGTAAGAAACCTTTGTGCGTATTTTTAAAATGTCACAATCTACTTTTCCCAGTTGAAATAGGTAATGCAGGTATTCAGTGCAAGACTTTGCTAATTAATTACAAAAAATAACTTCGAAATTTTTTTCTCCACAACATTTGAAGCAATTTATAATCTGGTTGTTTGTAACACTTTTTAATTTAAAACATGTTATTCTATAACATCATGAAACATAATAAACAAAAACATTAACCTACCAGATTGAGTGCCTAGTACTCCAAATGAGGTTAGCACTAGACTGAATAGATCTGGAACATACATACAATAATGCTAAAGACCTTACATGGTAAAGTAGCACCTATTTAATGTCATTGAATATTATGTACTTGTAAAGTAGGTTTATTTTTTCTGCAATACATCTCCATGCAGAACACAAGACATGCTTGTGTTTACAGCAGGCTTTCATCTTCCGAGGTTCTGCTTCCGACAAACTACAGTCCCTTCTTGAATAACCACAGCTCTACCATTTCCACACTTACCATTAATATATAGTTTTCAAAGCATGAAAAGCACGAAGCTGTATTTCTCCACACAACCTCAGGGAACTGATAGTAGAGAATAAGTGGGAACTAGCCTTCGCTTTTTTGCACTGGAGATGATCAGATGAGTGAGTCTACAGGTGAACTGATCCTTATTAATTTTTCAGTCTCTTGAAATCTTAACATGAGATAAAAATATATGCCAGTAAAGCATTAGTAACATGAAGACTGCCACACAGTCTGTTTACCGACTGTGGAGTCAAATCCATTTTTCCATTATAAAAGATTTCACCTGTAGACTTTCAAGAATTTGGTCCTCCAGGACATGAGTAGAACCCAGCACAGGCTTCACAGTGAAAAATCTAGCTGAAACACTGACTAAACTCATTGTCACCAACTTAGCAGCAGTTACAATTTCCACTGGATCAGAGCATCCACTCTCTTGCAAGCCCTACAAGACTCTTTATTTTCCTTAATTTTGTGAATCCAACTAGCAGAACTTTACACACCAAACTGGTTGGCTTTAAGATTAAAGGAAGTACCAGTGAACAGCTTGTGCATTTAAACAACCTATACAGAGATACAAAAAATGAATCCATGTTTTAAATGCTTTTCATTGTATATTCAACATATCATTAAGTCCTTATAAGTAAAACTGGAGAATCAGAAAAAGTATCAGAAGGACAAGCATATGCCTCCTCCGTGATATGAGGCAACCAATCACAAGTTTTATTTTTTCAAGCTTCCACTGCAAATTCTAGGTAATTTCTACATCATTTGTGCTGGAATATTATTTACCAACTAAGCAAGACTGAAACAACAGTGGAGTCTGACTTCTAATTAAACTAGTCCCCATCCCATCCCTCCCTGCTTTTTAAATGGGAGCACACAAAATCTTCCGAGAAAGTAAAATGTCTTTTCAAAACTATTCTGATGTCTCTGGAATTTCCTGTTTTTCAATCAAAATTTCAAGCAGAAAGTAGTTCAGTATTGTTTAGATTTTTCAAAATGAGACAAACTATTCGTTTCTGCTGCTCTGGAACCCGTCACCGTGGTTCCTCACATATTGCCCAGTAAGCAGAGTTTAAGAGCAGAGGAGGGGAGTTGTATCAGGTATGACACTGGTCAACTCTATTAAATTGGGTGAAAAGAGATGAGCTGCTGCTGCTCTGTTTATGACTGCACTTGGGGCTGGGCAAAGAGGTACCACTTGCTTTACAGCTAACCAATGAAGTTTGTAGAAAAGACATTGAGCCAGTCTTTCATGCCACTTGAACCTTCATAAATAGACAAACAGCTCTGGGGAAGTGGTTCTCCATTTTGGTAAAATCAATCAGTAAAACATTTCACTACACACAGGACTTATGGGCAGATTTAATTCATTAAGATTGCTGAACTGCATTCTCCCATAATCAGTGAGTTATTGTTGTGGATTTTTTGTGCAGATGCCTGGAAACTAGAGATTAATGCTGGCTTGAGAAAAAAAAAAATCCTAAAAAAATTTTTAAAACCACAAAATGCATATTTGGAATAAACGTAATAATTTTTTTAAGTGTCCCCCAGTAGAATACTATCTAAAGACTACAGCTCAGAGGAATGTATGTAAAAATTTTTGGCTTGCTATGTCTGAGAAGATCCCTGACTTCACTGTTGTTCTGAATGCATACCATGAACAAGAAGGCTACATGTTCAGCTGGTACAGCTCACTGCTTGGGAGCCCTTTACTGCTTTGGTTCTTCCCTAAAGAAAGGATATGAACTTGGGGAGAAAAAAAAAAAAAAGCATATAACTTTTAAGAAAGTCTTTACTCTGATTTTAAAAGAATATTTCAATCATTATTTAAAAGATACTTCTCTCCAGAATGCTGTTCAGGTGGAAAACTTCCTGACCACTCTCCCACAAGAATATCCAGTCTTCCTACTACTGAAAAAAAAAACCAAAAAATTCCCTTAAAATCGTCACTCTCACACTTCCTTCTCTGAACTAAATACACACAAACATGTTTTTGGAAAGGCAATAAAATTAACCTAGTATATTTAAGATAAGTGGCTGAAAAGATTCCCTAGGAATAAAACATATGGCTCCCAAGTTCCTAGAGCTCCAAGGCCAGATTAAAAGTCTGCTACACCACTGATGAGCAGCTGCTCACCTGAGTAGTTAGCTGAAGTTTCCTTTTGAACCATCACACACTTGATCACTTATTAAGAGGGAAAGCTTCAGGTCTTCACTGAAGGCCCTTTCTAATATTCTATTACCTCTTATGAATTACTATCTTACCATTATTTTAGGTTTGTATTTTAACATAGCTTTCTGTGTCAGGCTACTTTCTTTGTTTCGGATTGTCTACCAAATTTTCAAGTAAACTTTTAGTGGAAACGAATCTATATTGCTGCATGTTTCAGCGTACAGTGAATTCTTCCAGAGATGTGTTTAGTTTAGAGAAGTAATGCAAACTCCACCATCTCTGGAGCCATGTACTCCTCACATTTGGGGTGGCTATAAGCCAATTCAACCTGAGAATACAATTCGACACATCGCATATAAGCTTACAACGCCTTATACTACACAGTTCGGGTATGATCACAGATGAAGTGAAAAAATAGCTTAGTCTGGGGAATATTCTACAAAATTACTCTGCACAGCTGGATACTCCTGGTACTTAGAACTGAAAAAGAACCATAAACCCCAGGCAACAGCTGTAGTTCAGTATGACAAAGGTAACTACTTGCAGTCATTACGAGTTTCTACACAGTCAAGACAGGTATACAGCATTTTAACAATTTGCAGCAGAAGCTCTATAATGTCAGCTGGCAAGAAGTCTAGGTTCTCAAAGTTTTATAACCTTTTAAAAACATATTAGTTTAGAGCTCCACAGAGTCTACCTGAGCCACAGGTCTAGTGAAGAGTGGATGCCCAAGATCAGTGCATGCCATCTACCTGCGGCAACAGCCCTCCAAGGATCTGCAAGGAGACCATTCCAAAGAGTGACATCACCATCACCTCAGTAAGTGATCAATCAATGCTTTTCTATACTGCCTGTATCTGTGAAGACAGGGAATCATCTGATTATAGCTACAGTCCTATTCTGTTCCTCTTGAGGTGCAGAACTACTTGGAACATTTGCAATTCTCTTTTGAAGAGAGGAATCAAAATGATGACTACCACTGTATAGATCACAACTGAAAGGAGGACTTTGCACTTGCTCATACAACTGAAGAACCACCACCTCAAACAAATTGCCTGAAAAAAAAAAATCTTAATTCATCCCCTATAAATTTGTTTAAAAACAAAAGAATTACTTTATTCATACTTTTTCAGGGGAGACAATTTTTAGTTATAATTTAGGCAAGCAAAGGGACATAGAGAATTATAGATTCAAGTACATCTTGCACAATATTAATACTAAATAAATAGGGGTTTAGTTAAGGATGATGTATTAAAAATTAGCCGGTTATATGAAATAAAAGCATAATGCCTCCAAAAACAGTTCCTTAATCTAGTGAGAGAAAAGGATTGGTAAGCTTAATTCAGGAATATAATTAGATTCAGGTAACAAACGCCTCAACAAAGGCTGAATTAAGATGAAGTACATGAGAAGGTTATGCTTTTTCAGTCCTTACCAGGATCTAACAGCTACCATAGAACAGCAGGAAATTGAATACAAAACATACTGTTCTTTATCCAAGCTAAATAGTTTTGTTCTCTGTGTTTGAAGATTCCCAACAGCAATCAAAGTGATGGTATTTGTCCAGCAACTAAGCACACTGCATGACTTGGCAGATCATCAAAATATTTCAGAAGTAGAGATGCAGGAATATTGAAATGCAAATAGCCTTCAATTGCCGAGCTCTGGTAAGAGAAATACAGTCCCTGTTGTTCTTTGTATCTCTCTTGTCTGACTCTTATCAAGCTGTGACTTCCAATCAATTATTCTAATTTGAATACAAACATAAATTCATGGGCTGGATGCACCAGA
>WAAD01001045.1:36577-57204 GCA_013389945.1 Fregata magnificens
TTTTCCCCATGGTAAATTTTTAGCATTGTAATTCTACCTCTTTGCATTTGTGAAGACTGCAAGAAGAAAATGTTGAGAAATTAGAAGGAGAAACTTGTATTTATGGCTACTGATTTAATATTAAAAAAAAATCATCTTTACACATGTAGATACTGCCAAATCTGTATTTGCCTATGCAGAGTTTTATTCTACTTTTTTTTTTCAAACTATTTTAATAAGCAACCTCTATACCATCATCAAATATGACTTTGTTTTGTAAAAGGTTCTTGCTCTTAATATCACAGCTACTCTTCCTGGGAATGCTTTGCTCATCAAAGGCTAGATGTCTCCATTGAACTGTCCTCCAAGCTTTCAAAAGAAATGCAACAGTATGTGCTCCTGGCACGTTCCTGCCTATAGGTGAGTGACAAAAGGGTGCCTGACCCTTCCCTCAGGACCTCTCCATGTAAATTCCAGATGCATCAGACTCCCAAGTAGAAAGGAGAACGGTCTTGGAACAAACATAGATTTGCGAACAAGAACAAAGTACATGTTTCTGCTTTGTGAGTTTGCATATATTTAACCATACACGATTGCCAAGCAGCTTAAACCAAAGCTTCAATCAACAATAAAGGCATGACTGGTAAGTGCATGTCTTAAAACCATACTGAGCACTTGGCAGATGGAAATTCTTCAGGGAAGCCATAGAAATAGCAGAAAGTGTAACATGAAAAAAAACCACAAGAAGGTAAAGCATTAACTAACTCATAAAGTTATGCATGCAGTTATCCAAACGCACAGGGCATAAGAAGCTCAAGACAGTCTTTAATGGACTTTGTTCCGCATATGTAAAAGGAAAAGTCTATCTTGCAAAGCTTTTCCTCATTCTTATGTGGTTTATTTAGAGAAGAAGGGTATATTTATGGTGTACGATAAAACCTACTTTGAATCAGGCAGAGCTCGCTACTGAAGTAAAACTTGAAGATGAAGACAGAAGTAGCTTTTTTTTTTAATCCAATAAAGGTTAGCTATCTGAAAGACATAATTTAACCACTAAACACCCCTGTTTCAAAGGATGGATAATTAATACTGAATTTAAATGAGTTGTTAAGAACAAAGGGAAAATCACATTAAATCACACTTCATTGAAGTGCCAGAAGTACACATGCCAAAGTGTGCTAAGACCATGCTTGGTCCAACAGAAGTATCTCCCCTTTGTCAGAGAAGTATTTTTTACAGAAATTCTTGTCAAATAAAATGTTCTGGGCAGTCATAAACCATCCTCCTTTGACAACCCTAGACACAGAAACCTCATGCTTGTGAGCAGTTCAGATATTGCTCCTGTGATAGGTCTATCATATAACACCTACACTAGATGATGGTCATCAGTGCTGAATAAAGGCATATCCTGTTGCTTAGATATTAACGCTGTTCACAATGCTAGCTGTAACAACTCTGTTGCAGGACAGGCTATATCAGAAGGCCACTGCTACTTTATCTTTGCTGGTCTCTTAAATTTTTCTTACCTAATTTCAGATAGTTTTCAGAATCTCTTTTAGGGTGAGTAACAGAATGACAGGAATGCAATCACTGCACCCCAACTAAATTAACAGAAACATTTCTGTGAAATTCCCACCTGTTCCAGTAGGTTCATTTTGTATATAGAAATAAGATGAAACAAAACTTTTTTTTTAAATAAAAACTTGAGAATAATAATTAGGTCCATTACACCCAGCATATTTTATGCATGTATTCTCTGCTGACTCTTTAAGGATGAGAGGCAATGTGGTTATCTATTATTGTCGATTTTTTTTTTTAATTCACAGTGATTAAATAAGTGGTTCATGTAGAAGTGTGTTTCATTATTGGTTTTGACTCTTTGTGCTTTATTTTCCAAACAACCACAGTATAAAAGCATTACCATTAAATAAATGCTCATCAAATGGTGAGTAGTAGGTTAAAATCTTAAAATCTTTTCTTTGATATTAACTAGGTTTTTACATTTTGCCTCATTTTTCAAAAAGTCCTATAATAAATTAGGTTCAGGGTTAATTTGAAACTATTTGAAGACAATCTTAAGATTCCCACTCATTTCAGTTTAGAGTGCCATACTGATATTTACCCAATCTTCTGGCACCTCTCCAGATTTATTATCTACTCAGGAAAACATTTCTGTTTATTCCACCAAGTTAGCTACAAACATAAAAACTAGGAGGGCTACATAATCCTTCAACTTTTTTCTTCCTACTTGATTTCTCCAAGTATTTCCCAATTTACTTTTTGACAGCACCCAGAGTGACAAGAATAATTGCTTCCAATAATTACGCCACCATATTTATTATTGTCTAATGAGAACCCCATTTAATTAAAATATTATTTCAGCTATTTGAGTCATACTTTTGTCCCTACGCATTCACTTCAAATACAGAAGTAGGCCTTAGCTTTCTGGAAATCGCAGCCGAAAATTATCACAGTAACATTATTCAGAAGTTTGTTCACATAATTATTAGCTTTTAGGTTAACATATACTTTACTTACGTAAGGGACTCTTTATTTAAGCTGTTACCAGTAACTGCAGCATTAGGCTAGTAGGCCAGTAATTATTTATAACTTAAATAACCAGAATCCGTTTATCCTGAAAAACCCTGAATAGGCCATCTGTCATGATTTCCTCCTAGCAGAGGTCAGATCTTAAGTCATGTTCTTCATAATATTTATCAGAAGGTGTGTGGGGGTGTATGAGAAAGGATTACTTCCAATAGTATATTACAGTTAGTTTAGTGGTAACAACTATCTAATGCTTATTTAACCTTTGTTAAAAAGCAATCCAAATTTTCTGTCTTCAACAGATCTGTTAAAAGTTTTCATCAAACGTAATCTGGCTCTTGTATCAACCTATTAGGTATTATACCCCACTAATCCTTCATGACAACATAAGCCTTCTTCAAAATATTTAGCAGAATTTCCCTTATTATAATGCATACAAGCATTTTAACAAGTACCTTCCAAGAGAATATCGAATTTCACCTTCTTCTAACTAATTTCAAGTCTGTAGTTGTTAACAAGAAAATAGCTGTACTTCAGTTTCCAGAGGTGACTCTGAATTTTCTGTCAACTAGCATTCAAATAAACTATTTCATGACTATTCATCAGTCATAGGACACGTAAAAATTGGTGTTGGTGGATATGACCATATTGTTCACTAATAAGGAGCAAATTCCTTACAAACATTATTTATTAAAAATAAAAATAAGGTAAATGCAGCCAGAAACCAAACAATAATGCTTTATAAAATTATCTAACAGAATATGAGGGCAAATGACTAATGGTACTGACAGCTGAACAAAAATAAAACATTATAATAAAAGACCATAATGATTTACTAATTATTTTCCATAGAGAATATTGATTTTTGCTTCTTTGTGAGATACAAACAACACAGGACACGTAGTTATCATAATCAGAACACTCGTGACTGCCAGCGAGCTAAGATTCACGCAGATCATATGCACATCACATCTATTATATGCCATTCTTCACAAACCATTAAAAAAAAATCAAAGATGTAGTATTTGTTGTGTTTGCTAATTAAAGCATAAAACTAAGCACAGCATCAGTTTCTTGTTTCTATTTAAAAATAACACTAAGCACAATAGAGGTATCCACCCTCTTGCAAGCATTTACAAAGAACCTCAAAGAAAGAAGACACTGGCAAGGATACTGACAAAATGTGAAGGTATAAAACTGAGATCTTGAGTGTATAGCAGAAGACAAACACAATGCCTGATGGCACAGCATTGCTCCCTGGCTCCCTTTGGTGACTGGGTGGACACACAAAGATTTACAACTCTGCCATGGCTGTGGTGCAGCAGCTCAGGCAGCCAAGTCTCATCCTGTGCCACCCAGAAGGTTTGATCTCTGCCTCTGACAACCCCCTGAAGCAGGTCATCTTGCAGTTATAATCTGCTCTGACTTTGCTACCATCCATACCGCTTTCTTTTAGGCTATACTGAACAGCAGTGCTGAAGCTGACACAATAGTACGCAGTATAGCATGGTGCAGAGATGCCTGTGGGAGCTGTGGGATGTGACCTGGCACAGCTACATAACACAGTGAAGTCCTGTACAAAGGTCCCATTCCAAAAGCTGTTTAACTGCTGTACCGAAGAGCAGCCCCATGGCTAAGCCATAAGCCTTGCCCTCATGAGAACTATCGCACAGTGGCGTGAGACCTCCTTAAGCAGCCACACAGCTTCTCAGATAAGCTCAGTGCTAACTTGAGTAGCTCTGCAGTGTCACTTAATGAGTTATCTTCATGTATTTAGTGTGCTCGTGCCCTATAATACCCAAGCACCCCACAATTTTGAATGATTTGTTTTCTCATCATCTCTGTGAGGTCAATGTGCTATTCTCTCCCTTCTACAAATGAGGCATAAGAAACAAGCCTTAGCTTTCCAAAGATACTTTATACCATTGATGACCTGCATTAAATTCCTTCTCAAGGGTAACCATGTTTTTGATTCAATAAGATCTGGAACCAAACCTTCCACAGCCCTGACAGGCAATGTAATTCACTGACACAGAGTCTCTCCTGTGCATGAATACTTGCCCTGGCCGGCTGTTTCTTCAGCTCTTTTTCCCAATGCACTATTTTTTTCCTGTTTTGTGAAAGTTTCTCCCTCTTCACATACCAACTCTGGCTTCTTCTGCCTTCAGCACCAATCTCTGTACCCTTTTTGTTCAAATCACTAAAATATATAGCATTTCTCCTATACAAAATAGCCTCTTGAGCTGGTCCATAGGTTATGTCTCCTTTCTTTAGCTGCCCAGTTCCTTGAAATTCAAATTTTATTCATTTAGACATTTACATATTTTACAGGGAATTCAGACATTTGTTTTTCTTTAAGGTTTAATTAAGGTTTGTAGTACTTTGACATTTCTAGCTCTCTGTTATACCATTTATTTTCACATATATAATCTCTAATCACAGCATTCTTACATGAATACTCTCTCTCATTTGAAGTAAGCAAGCATCCTTCCTTCCTAGCACTAATGGTTTTATTCTCTTCAGAAAAAATATATTAAACTAGGAATGTTTGTTGAAAGAGTTAATAAATAAGAATTTCACCCACAAAATTCTGGCAAGCTTCTAGAACCAATACATTACAAAATTAAGTAAGCACTCATAAAAGCACATCTACAGATCCATATAACTTGACCAAACCAATTTTTACTACATTATCGGGAGAATTATTTACAATTTTGCAATACATGCCATGCTACAAGTCTCAGCTAGCTAATGGGAATAAGTACATTATTTCCCAATGCCATTCCATTGTCTCTTTCTCAAATGCATGAGAACTGAGAACACACTTGCGAAGTACTAGCTCAACAAATGAGATTTTATTAACGACCCTTTCTCTGTATATAGCTCCACAGAAATCAACTTTGCCTCAGGAAACACAGAATAATGGAAAACAGATGAATGCAAGAGCATATGTAGGTAATTGGTCTATACTCAACTTTAACACTTATTTAGAAAGCTAAACAGAGAGAAACTAACTTTGAAAGTAAAAGTTGTATTTAACTGCAGGCCAGCCACCCACAAAACTAAGGAACATTTCAAGAAGTCTTGAGGGGAAAAGGAAATGTGCTGGTGAAAATAATCACATACAGGCTGGCTTGTTATTGCTACTGAAAGTACTTATTTTAAAAGACTCCAAGCGCAAAACGAAGAGCCCAGCCCCTCCCTCAGCTTTTGCAATATCTAGGGTATAGCAAATCCAGGTCAGACCCCTGATAATCAGGTGGAAGTGGATAGGAATAAGAGAAAGACAAATAGAAAAGCGCAGACAACATACTTAAACAGTGGGGTCAAACACACTCATCTGTGATGTGAAAAAATGGGGAAATGAAACATGCACAGAGCATGTAATAGAGCAAAGCAGCAGGAAGAGGAATCTGATAGCCCAACATGACAGTGGTCTTTGGGCACTTTCTTACAGTTGAACTTCCATGGGCATGTTTAATGGCTCATTATTCCACACTTCAAATCTTTACGGTTAAGTTAAGTAGTGAAGGACAGGCTGTTAAATCTTGTGTCCGTGCTGAAGCTGTGTCACATTTTGAAGGATCAGGACCTCCGCAGGCTGACAGAGGAGATGTGCCGGTATGTTTAGAATGACAACCCATCCACCTGTGCCAACAAAGCACTACGACATGGTGTCCTCAGGAAGGGACAGACTATTCTCAGATACAGAATATACTGATTCCCTGCATATATATTTACTTAAGTCTTTACTGACAACCCATGGGACTGCAGTTTGCTTAGAGTGTTAACAGCTGTTGTTAATGCAGACTAATATTATGCATTTTATATGTCTTATGTTTCCTGCACTTTAATAGAAAATACAGTTGCACTAAGAATATACCCCTACCTGATATCTAAGCTCATGTCATCAAGCAAAACAGATATAGTTTTTATTTTCACTTTTTTTTTCCAAATGACATTTAAATGAAAGTTCCATCATAAAACAGAAAGAAATACATCTCTCTGTTACCATATATGCAAAATTTCATCCCAGAAAGTTCTTTTCCCACCAAGTAAAAAGCCCACATGAGTGGCAGTGTAGAATGAAGGTGCCAGCTCAAATTTGCTTTTCAGCGGAGCAGTAGCTCTACTACAGAAGGAATACTTTTTACAGTTTTACAGAAGGCACCATATAGTCCTTTATGTTACAAGAGTATCAAAAAAGTGCTGAAATAGAAACAACACTGGGAATTAAAATATGTTTTGCTTCATGTAAGCTCTGTACAAGTATGAAAAGACATGGTATCAAAAGTGTGAAAATTACACATTTTCTTTGCTACTGCCACTAACTGCTGCCACACTAAAAAAAATGCACTAGAATGTACATTTGTCACATTCAGAGACTGGCAAAATAATCAAAATGTACAGACAAGAAAAATGTCAAGTGGACCCTTTAAACACTATGGCAATTTTCTAATTAGGGTCTTCTCCAGTACAGTTACCACAGTAATGTCAGGGGATGCTGATTATGCAAATCTAATTAAATGCTAAGGCAACACTATATAGACATACTTCATTGACAACCACTAATCAGTCCAGGCAATTTATCAAGTCAACAGAAAGCTATCACAGCCTTACAGTGTAAAACATACAGCAGCAGAATGAAATAGTTCTACTAAATAGCCTACTAGCCAAAATATGAAATATTTTATGCTCTACTCACTTTTGTCCCTCCTCTTAGGAAGAAAGATATTTGAAATAAAATTTCTATCGTAAAATAATTCATATTATGGTAGTGGGAATTCGGGGTTCCAAAATGTCTTTCTAGATGAAGAACTATCAGGAAACATTTAGCAGCATTCTCAGCATGGCATCTACTTCATCTCCCTGCTAAGAGTTTATACGCTCCATTTAATCTTTCTTTGTACAGAATAACTCATTTCTCTCCTTCATTCATCAAGCAGCAGGTAAAAACATTAAACATCCTTCTGAAAATGAAGCAGCTAGTCAGTCTTCCAATTTGTGTCAATTAGCCAGAACCAAACCAAGATGGCTTGGCAGGTGACAAGCAAGATAGGTAGATTCTTATTCCCAGTAACTGTGCCCCACTGACTTTTTTGCTCTTTCTCCATCCTTTTGTTTTGTGACTGTTTGGTTAAGAACAATAGTTCTTACAGGGAAATCCATTAGGATCTTTTAAACATTTCTAAGCTACTTACAGAAATAACCCATAGTTATCACCAAAAACCTCTCTAGGAGATTCTGAACTAATCGTATACCCAGAATTGATGAACTATACATTGATAATTAAATAATTATGATAAAAACATTCTACAATAAGTCATCACAAAGCTATTGTTGTCACAAGTCTAAATTTCAGACATATGCTTAACCTAATTCTGAAGATCCAGTATATCTAAATATTTATACCGCAAAATCTAGTTTCCAACATGTATGAATTAAGATTCCCATAAACTATGCTTAGTGTTTGTTTTATAATGGGGAATCTCATATTAGCAGAAAATTGGTTTAATTAGCTTTGAACATTTGAAATAGGTTTGCTTGACGGTACTGTTTGCTATTAGTGAAGCGTAACTGTATTAACAACGAACAAAAGCTGCAAGTAATTTTTAAGTTATTCTGGACTATTGCATGGTAAGGTTTTGATCAGTTAGTACTCGCACAGAGGTGAAACCTGGCCTCGACTCTTTGGCTTCACATAAGAACCAGAGGTTGCCTAAGCAACTTGTGCTGTGACTACCTTTAGAAAAAACACCAGTAATGGTCTTCAGAATTATTAAGCCAGGCACCTTCAGAATGAGCTAAATCTAAAGTGAAACAGATAACTATGAGGTAATAAGGAAGAACAGGTAGAATCCTATAAAGGCAAATCCTGCTTCTTTGACCCCTTACAGTTCTTGGTGGAAAGTCAACAGATGAGAAATTATTATTTACCTGGACTCTCAAAGAACTTTAGGTCATAGCTTCCCAAAAAAGATATTTAAGTAACCATGAGCAGTAGGTAAAGTTCTGTGTTGGACAAAAACATGTCTCAGTTAAGTAACAGTAGACATGAATAAATGAGCTATTTCTATTGTGAAAAGAAGACAGCTTCAAGGTTTTACACTAGGGTCTTCCAATTTTGAAAATTAGGAAGTATCACTTGAAGGAAGTCACTGAAGCTGACAAATCAAACAATAAGTTGAAAAAAACCACCCAAATTATAACAGCCTGGTATACGTGCACTATAACCTCATTAGTTCTAGGGTCACATACTGTTTTTCCTTGCATTACTTCATACACACAGTGGAAAATAATCACTTAACAGAGAGGAGAAAAAAACAGAACATGAAACCATGTTTACTGTACTGTCTAGATCCTTCTTCAAAACATGATTTTAATTTCCTCATAGGTTTTACCACAGCATTAATAAACACATAGAAAACTCTCCATTATCCACGTCATTAACTATACAGGTTACAAATTAGTCACACCTCTGATGCAGTCACAGAGCTGGTCTTTGTGCAGAGACAGTCTAGCTCTGAACACTTCCTTCTGCTGACGTAGGACATGACTGCAGCCATACGGGTTACAAGGCTAGAAGCAGTTTAGGTGTGAAATGGACATGTAAGCAAGTCTGCATCCAAGGTGACTTCTGAAAAGCCACATGATATTGCCCTTCCCAGGAGCCACAGCCTGTGAAGGTTCACTAGCAAAGCCACAGCACAAACACGTGAAGCCAGCCAGGGCCACGCTGCACCTGAGCAAAACTCACCTGATGCTTGAGGCACCAGAACATTTTGTGAAAGGATGCCCAAGCATTCCCATATGAGTCTGTTTCAGTGAAGATGAGATTACTAGTTCTCTGCAGGCCAGACCCCTTTATGCCCTGGCGACATATTATCTGGGTTTTCCATTATTCCAGACAATTAAAAACTGATCGCTACTTGCCAAAGTTTATGTAAATTAGTTTTACAACTTCACAAAAACCATTTAGGTGACAGCTCAAAATTTAGCTTCTTTTATTTTTCTGATTCTTGTGAAATATAGGTGCCTACCTCTTTCCACTCCTGTACCCCTTTTAAGGGAAAATACTTCTAATGAGTACTTCTCCAGGATTTATGTAATGAGCGACCTTTACTTGGCACTGGATGGAGTGAGAAGTAGGAAGGAAAATTTCCTCCCTCAAGTATTCTCTCTTTGGCTCTTTTATTGGAAAAAATATATTAACGTTTATCCTTTAACGGCATTTTCATTAATGTTAAAGCATTCATTTCAAACTTGTGACATCCATAAAGTTTATTTGTGAGGTCCTTCATAGATATGTGATGTTATTTTGTTTTTCACTTCTGCAACACACAGTATTTTATACTGCAAAGAAGGAGAATAAAAACTGCCTCACAATAACATTCATAGTTTTCCACACCTACCATATTCAGAAGGCTAAAGCAGTCCTGTCCGCAATTTATAAAGCCTAAAGGGAGCTGGTAGACTTGTGGTTTCATTTTGCCTAAAACAGCTTTGTCCTCGCCAGTTTGCAACGTATCATTAAGAGATCTGACCTGAGCTGTCAGCAATCCTCCAGCCACCCATAGAAATTTAAAGTTTCATGGCTTTTAATTCCCATTAATCCTTAATTCTAGATTGAAATCTTGGTGCAAACCCTTAATATTATGCATCTTCCTCAGCTATCTAGTTCCACTAGATCTCTGAATTTTTAAATGGATTTGTTCCCTCGGAACAGTTTTGCACAGCATGAGGAACATATAGGCTTATGCATTTAAGAAGGGTTTCTAAGAGTTTGAAAAACATAGAAATCTCAGATTTCAAGATTATGTTTCACTTAATTAAGCAAACCTATATTATTTGGTTCAAGAACTGACTTAATGAAATCTGTCATTCCCAGAATTTCAAGGATCATGCGAGTAGGGCATTTGAGTGATAAACCCATGGGAACACAGCTGGTGATTTTACAACAACTTTTGAAGGCTATGAAAAGTGTAAACTTCATCACCTCTACCACATCCTACAATTTATGTCTCACATAGAAGACAAACATCTGCTCCAGAAATTAAAAAAAAAAAAAAAAAAAAAAAAAAAAAAACAAACCACACAGTGAAGTTTGTCAAGAAATTTCTCAGCTTAGCAGGAGAAATAAAGTCAGTAACCAATCTGAATAGTCTCTAGCTTCAATAACTTTTAAAGACATCTAATATCACAGAATTTTTAAGGAAGTTTAGGGTTCTGTACTGAAACAAAACAAAACAAAACAAAAAAAAACCCAAAAAACCACCAAAACACCAAACAACCACTAATTTCTGAAACAATACATGCACAGTTTAATTTTTTTTTTTTTAGTGATCAAATAATACCATATATTATAATCTTCTGAGAAGAGGATCATTTCTCTCAAACCAGACTAATGTGCGCGTATAAATGTATCTTCCCCTGTCGTTACATTTGATTTCAGTTCACGTTAAGAAAAAAATTCTTTTCTAACAACGTCTTTTCTAGGGTGAAACAAGTACATTCATTTATGTGTGAATTAGCGTTTCTATTAACACAAGTTAGAAATGAATAGGTCATCTTGATAGCCTCTCATTTGACACACCTTCTTTATCTCAGATACCAAAAATAGATAATGCTGATTAAAAAAAGTTACTTGGCCTCTCTCCTGTAATGTAAGTCATTAGCTCATTGCCTCACTTGAATGCCATTTGAAGCGTCAAGGATTTTAAGAAAGTAAAAAATTGTATTTATGTAATTCATACTAAAGAATTCAAAGGAACTTGTATCACAATGGGACAACACTAAATTTCTTGCCTGAACACACTTCTGAGCTAAGACTTCCATATTCTCTCTGTTATAACCACAAGACTCCGCAAGCCTAGTTTGCCTGAAGTATGGTAAACCTCTCTTTATAAAAGGACTGGAAGCAAATACACAGTAGAAGGCATAGCACTGGCATAACATTCTAAATACTAGAAGAAGCATTAACCTTATGTGTTGTAATATTGTTTGACAGTCCCTGAGAAATGAAAGATCAAAATCAACATTCTACCCAGCTACTCTAATTTAAGCAGACTAAAATATAACACCTCTTGTGTGATGATTCGGACACTACTGTAACAAAATTATTAGCTAAAGCTACAATTTAGAAAGCATTTAATTGTAAATGTCTTGTTCTTCCAGACAGTCTGCATTATTTGAAATATTTACCTTTTGAGCTGGTACTCAATTTCTGCCCATCATTCTCTTGAAATCCTTTAACTCAAGTTTTAAAACCCTAAAGTTATGAAATACATTTTCTTGTGGCATATTTTTGGACAAATTCAAAGCCAACAGAGGGAGGGTGAGATTCAGCAGGAAAGCACATCTCTGGTGAGGAGAAACTTAGATTCGAAATGAAGAACAAGTTGAAATCTGGCCTGGAAAATAAATACTTCGCCAAGAGGCCCAGCTTTAAAAGACTCAGGAATGTTATATATGATGAGACCTACTTCTCCCTTGTTGCATATGCTATGTTCTTCCTTACACTCATGACCATGTCCACATATGCATTAGGAGCAAAGAAACACAAACTTCTGGGTGGACACAGCACAACAACAAAGGGAGGAAAGATATAAATAGAACATTTCTGTTAGTGCACAGTGAGATGACAGTTTGGAGTAAGAAAAACAATAGCCAGGGCGTATGAGAAATCTGTTTTCCAGGCACTTTTAGCAATAATATAGCCACTTCTGTAAGGCAAATTTTTATAAATACTAGAGTTATAAGCGTACTTTAATACCTCAATGATTTACAGATTGATAAAATTTATAGCATGTCTTGTGTGAATATGTGTTACCCAACATTTCATAAGGAATGGAGAAGATGTGAAAATGAGGAAGGAAGATACAAAAATTCACTAGTCCAAAAATGAAGACGTGTGTGCTTTTTCAGTTAGTGATCACATTTAGCGGATGCCTTCCATGGTGTTCCTCTATCACTCTCCATACAGGATTTATTTAATAGTTTCTCAGCAGTAGATGAACATTGCTGAAAATAGGATCTGTAACGCACTCCCCAACTTCCAGTCTGGTTTCAAATTTGGCATGCTGACAGCAGCAAGCCAAACCTATAGTGAAAGTGACATTTTTTTAAAAATTCTTACTTCCTCCTCTTGAGATCTTCCACTACTGAAAACGTTCAGATTGCAGAGAAAGTTGCTCAGTTAAGTTTCACAAAGTAAATAGTTAAGTGGTACAAAGTTTAGTTATACTGCAGTTTGTTTCTGATTAGCAACAATAGGAATGGTGTTGTGGGCTCAGCATTTCTTTTTCAGTGTTTGCCATGAAATATTATTCAACTATGTAAATTTTCCAAATGCAAATGCTGCCAAATCAGCCTAGGCTTTGAAGAGAAGCTCCTGTCCTCTCATGTACTATCAAAAAAAAAAAAAAAAAAAAAAAAAAATCACATGCTACAGAATGTTCTCTCTTCATACCTTTGCAATTCTACTTTTTTTTTTTCATACAGATGAAAGCATCTGGAACTTAGTAAAGAAACATTAATTGCACACAAAGACCAGAATCAAGACTATTTTTTTTTATCTTCTGTTTTAACAGTGCAATTAGAAGTAATAAACAGGAATAAAAAATAAGGAACTTGTCTTCAAGTGCAAAACTCAGTGGCATTCCACATAAGCATACAGTCCAATAAAACACAAAACTTAGGGCTGAAATGAGATTTGTGAAATAACAGTAAATTACTCTGATAGATGACTGCATCATAGGTAACAGGTAATGGACGGGGCAAGGACAGACTGGAAAACACTATGGAAACATATCAATGCAGTCATCCCTATATATGCAGCAACAATTATAGGTAAGGTCTGAGGTTGGACTCGTGCATCTGTTCTCATATGCCTTCGTAAAGTTGGTGCAGTCAATATTGACCTCATAGCAAAAGGTAGGCAATTGACAGGTTTTAACTATTCAGAATAATATTTTCAGATATTTCTGTATGTTGTTTTGTATGTCCTATATTTAAGATAGGAAAATTCCATGTTGCTTTCACACATTTGTGAGTATCAGTGAGAGGTAATTAAAGATGACAAAAAAATTATAGATAACAAAATTATAACCATCACAATTGTTATATAGCTTATTCATTCAAACACAAAGCAAAACATGTGGCTACAAGTAAACTCTTCAAAAACACAAGTTCGTTATTCAAAAAGTCTTTGGTAGGTTAAATGGATCATGTCAGCCTTTCACATCGTATCTCACTCCTCTTCTAAAAATGTAGTCCACCAGAAATGAATAATTCATCTTAATATTATTCAAAACCACCAAAAAGACTACATATATTGCCTAACTTCTATGACATCTCCACCCTGCCCTTTGAAAAACCCCAAACCCCCATAAAAATGAATGCAGTGGTAAATGTCTTATTTCCTTAAGATCATGTTTTATATTGTTTATGGTCTAAATGTGGTGACAGAGAATATCTTCATCCCCTAAGAAACAGGGGAGCTACCAACTAAAACAGAACTCCTTTTTTAAATATAATGTTGTAAAAGCAAAGCAAATACTGAAATCAAAGGAAGAAATGTTCGCAATAAATTCCTTGCAGCAGCGTCCCAGAAGTTTTATTTGAAATATCTTCTGAGAGCTTCAAACACACACAAAAAGTATTGTCTGAAGCAATAAACGCAGTAGCTCCACACAGAGCAGACATTGATCCACTGTAACATCTAAACCTCTCTTTTGAAAAAAAGAAGTGTTTTCCTTGAAAGCCACAACTTAGAATTAAACACAAAATCCAGTGTTTTGCCAAACAAAGTCCCACAGACCTTACACTGAAATTAGACAAACTGAAAAAATATGCAATCCCATTTGAGGATTACTTTTGTTGACTCACGTAATCTCTGGTTAACTCTTGTACAATTCTGTATATCTAAAGAGGACAACCTTTCTCAGCAAAGTTAGACATGATACAATTCTCCTATATTTTCTAGTACTGTCAATAGCTATTGCTATCAATAGTATATGTCTATACTACGATCTATCAGAGAAGTACTGAAAGAAAGCTGGTCTTAAAGGTTTAGTCCAGCTCTGCAAGAATTTGACTGCTTCTTAAATAAGCATATGTATTCCACAATGGATACAAAGGTCAAGATTATAATGGTATAATCAAGATCCTGGATTTCAGCACTTCTTCCCAGAAGGATCCAAGAAACTAACATGGCAAAAGTTGTAGATGCAAAAGTTGTAAAGGCATTAATATTAATGATTTACCGTCTGCCAATCCTGACTGCTCAAAATAACTTCAGCTTGCACAGAGCTCAGTGGGGGAGGAAACGATCTTTAAGCTGGTGAATACATACTGGAAGAACCTGTCATGGAAGACTGCATGTCCAAGAACTGCTGTTCAGATAGGCACTCAAAGGTGTTGTGGAATTAGTGAAATGTGCTAATAATGAAATATGGCCAATTTGGGTGGGGTTTTTGTGGTTGTGGGCTTTGTTGTTGCTGCTTTTTAAATCAAACCAGGTTTTGTTAGTCCTTCCTCATCAGACTGACACAATTCATCCTAATAACCTTTTTATCACTATTTTGGCCATTGGCTATACCAGTAAGCATGAAGTAGAATGTTAGGGAAATATGTAGTCTAAAAATGTATAACACAAGTGAAACATTTCCAAACCTGAATGCCATTTTTTATTTCAGTGCCAGGTAGTGGTTCTTGTACTCTTATTTTATACAAGAAGTTTTGTTCCAGATGCCTATCCCTCTCAGTGATTAAGATATTGTATTGGGTCTGGCTGAGATAGAGTTAATTTTCCCCATAGCAGCCCCCAGAGTGCTGTGCTTTGTATTGGTGGCTAGAAGGGTGTTGATAACACACCAGTGTTTTGGCTACTGCTGATCAGTGCTCACACAGCATCAAGGCTGTCTCACCAACATTCTCCCCTCACCAATAGGCTGGGGGTGAGCGAGATCTTGGGAGAGGACATAGCCAGGACAGCTGACCCAAACCGACCAAAGGGATATTCCATACCATATGACATCTGCTCAGAAATAAAAGCTAGGAGAAAGGAGGAGGTGGGGGGCCATTTCTTATTACGACGTTTGTCTTCCAGAGCAACCGCTATGCATACTGAAGCCCTACTTCCCAGGAAGTCGCCAGACATTGCCTGCTGATGGGAAGTAGAGAATAAATCTTTTGTTTTCCTTTGCTTCTGTGAGCGGCCTTTGCTTTTGCTTTATTAAACTGCCTTTATCTTGACCCACAAGTTTTTTTCCATCTTATCTTCTCTCCAACCTGTCCTACTGCGGAAGGAAGTGATAGAGTGGCTTGCTGGACACCTGGTGTCCAGCCAAGGTCAACCCACCACAGACATGAAAANCCCCCCAAAAAAATAAAAAAAAAAAAAAAACAAAACCAGAAACAAAACCTTCTGAATAGGTTAAATCCTAGCAAGAAAGCTGAAACAAAAGGAGACAGCACTTGCAAAGTCCTCATGTTTGTCAGATCACTAAAATTGCCAATGTTAAAACCTAGACAAATAAAAAAATAAAAAAAAAAAATCTTCCACTGAGCCACTGAAAGACATTTCAAGAAGTTCACACATTTCTGACAGGATTGCTCTCACGGGGGCATGATGACTACATGGAGAAAATGCCTTCCTTCTTTTTTAATACACAAGTAGTAAGAGCTGTACTCACAGGATTTAATGAGGGGTTTCTTGAATGTCAAAACCTAATCTGCTCTTTTACTAATAATGTTTACATGGTAACATCATACAGACATTTTACAATTAGCATGGGACTTTACACATGCAATACCTCTCCCGTACGTATCAGTTTTTGCCCAGAAGCTCACTTTTCTTCACTACAGGAAAAAAAATGTATAAAATCATGATTCTTCTGCTCCTACTGCTGATTTCTACCAGCAGGCTCACCAGATATCATCAGCTCTACAACCCTCTTTCCAAGGGAAGGAAAAACACTCAGCTATTCACAACACCTTTTTCCTTCCTTTAGAACAACCAAATACCTGAGGCCAAGCTAGAGGGAAAATTACAACTGCCCGTAATAAGTTACGTCAAAAGAGAACAAGGAAGAAAACCATATCTCCAGGAATAGTGATATCCCTTCTGAGCCTTTTAGAAAGAAAAGGCAACACCAGGAATCTGCCTATCTCCTATGGTTTACCAGTAGCCTTACTGTGAGATGGTATTAAAATGGATATTATGTAAGTACACTAATGGGGATAAGAGGGTTGCTTAACCTCCCAAGGTAATTATATCTAATCCAGTTTCTTGGAAACATGCTACCACAGACTAATTAGAATAGGTTCTCACTGGTTTTTCTGCTTATAAAATCCCTTCAATATACTATCTACATTCTGAACTACGTCTTCAACAAAGAAGCAAATGTATTTCAGAATTAACCCAGAAATGAAGAACTTAGTGTCCTGATATGCATTACTCTTTCCTTAATTATTCACTCTGTTCACACTTCCTGGTTGTAAAATTCTAGCATACATGACGAGAAGTATATCTTGAGCACTGTTAGGCTTGGAGAACTTCTCTACCGAATTCAGTTCATTACTTTCTAAAAAGGAAAAGAAAACACAAATGAAATCTATGCCTTTACATAAAAATACGAAGCATCTCCAAATCACTATGGCTATGCCACAAACTCAGATTTTTAAAGGAATTTAGTACCTAAATGTCAGTCAGAGCACTTAAAGGTATTTGGGCACCAAAATACTTGGCTCATCAGAGCCTAACTCTCATCAGTTCCTGAAAACGAGGTACAGTTACTTAGCAATACAAAGTCAAATGATACCCTTGTACATTCGCTATTGCTGGCCCTATTTATTCTTCTTATTGTTCTGTTATTCCATTATCTTAGTTCGAGTCTAGAATTTGGGGTCACATCACATCCTGAATATAAGGTGGTGAAATAACTGTGCTGGTCACAGTCCAGAACCAAACTGTGGCCCAGAATTCAGACTTTCAGATCCTGGACTTTGGCACTCTTGGTGAGGCTGCAGAAGCTGAATTCTGCATTAGCTGTGCAAGCATCTTTCTGCTCCGTTACTTCATGACTCCACGATCCCTGACATAAACAGCCAGAGATCCATTCACTCCGTTTAGAGCAGAAAACTGAGCTGCTTTCACGGCTATGTTAGAAGCAACAATGAAATAAGCAGTACGGTCCCACGAAGGATGGAACATGGGTAACAGCGTACTTCATAAGCAGGAATGCTTAAGGCACAATAACAAAGTTGTTAACAAAAATTTGTTACATTTGCTATATTTAACGTAACAGTCATATAGCAATTGCTATGCTTTAATTGTAATTAGCATTTACTGAAGATGGGATATTAATGGGAAAAGAAAGTATTGCGGATTACAATTACCAATTCAAAATGAACCAACTAAAACCAACCAACCAACGAAAAAAACCATTCAAGGAATGTTTTTTCCTGATTTCTACTTACTGCTTACTCTGATGCTTCAGGGATTACTGAAGATTCCTTTCATCTGCTTCAATAAAATCATGCTATTAATCAACAGGGGAATGAAAAAGTTGTTGCTGCCATTGACTCCCAAAGATGCTGATTGACACATTTACTCCTTTATGTGTAGGGGGAAAGAAAGGAATCTTATAAATTGTTTTAAGATTCATTGCTTTTCAAACAAGCTAATTATGATTCACCTTTTGTAACAGTTATTTTCTAACAGGACTTCAATCTTTTGCAAAGGAAAGTAATATTCTGGAACTTGACACCATTACTTTTCTCAGCTGAAACACATTCTTTTAACAAACAGTGAACTTTTATGGTTTTAATCCTTTTAATTAGGACAGTAAGTAACTAACTGGATGATTTAGTAGCAACGTGACATGACTTACATCTTGATGCTTGACAGCATTTGAATTTTTAATAGAAAATAGAAATCCTTACAAAGAAATGGCATAAGCAACAAATTCACTAAGACTAAGATTTGTGCTTTGGACTGTCTTCATATAAATACACATTCACATGTAAGAAGAAAGAATGGATCCTGTTAAAATGAAGATACATAAAATTGTGTGGCCTGCTGCACTTTCCCCAAATTGCTTTTTTGTTGTTGTTGCATCATTTCCTTTCTCATTCTTCATTAATTTCCTCTATGTTTCTGAGCAAGAACTGCTTATATTTATCTTTGCATCATTCTACTTATGTACAGTGATTATGAATAAAGGAATATGGTGAAAACGTTTATAGTATCAACTTTATTATATTTGTCATTGGATACATGGAAAAAGGACTCCCAGGATTTAAGAAACTACAATTTTGGTGTAGAGGTCTAATATGATCAGAAAGTTTCTTACTGTCTAGTTTAAAGATTTAAAGTGTTCTATTAGTTTCTCATCCAAAATAGTTTCTTTCACTAGTATCTGGTTTTTAGAACCCTTAAGGGATTATTTTTAAATAACAGGAATATACCTTTATGCACCTGTTGCCTATCTAGACTACTATAAGTTTCATATTTAACAAATAATATTAAAAGGCACACAAAACTACAAAAACTGTATTCTCTTTCTTTATTGTGATTCTGATTCATGCTAGAGGAACTGCTGCAAGGATTACAGTATTACATTCCTAGTGCAATATAATAAAAGCTGTATCGGCCTCTCAAATGTGTTCTCCATTTATTAGGGCTGTAAATTTTGCTGGTTTGCTGGTCCAACTAAATTTTTATTGTTCACTCTTAAATGGCATCATGGTCTTTTGCATTTTGGAATCAGAACACGTTTAAAGTTTTTGAATAACATAAACTGTGAAGAGCAAGACAAAAGTTTTACAACTAGTGATACTGAAACAAATTTAGAAGTCACGCAGTATTTCCAAATGACTACCTAAATATTGTAAGCTTTTGTGTAAAATAGGGTGTCTGATGAAGCAAAAATAAAAGCCTGCACTCCCTGCGCTGATCTGCACACTTGAAATTTTAATAGGCTTGATTTACAACTTCTTCATCTGATTTTAGTATGGGTAAAAAAAGGGATGAAGTAAAATGTGTATAATGCCAAATGTTTGCTGGTTCCTAGCCTGCTGCTACAGCCTTTTCCAGCAGTTATTGGAAAGAAGAGAGAAAGGATAGGGGAATCAGATACAATTTATGCTAGTCAATATCTTTTATGTCTCACAAATGATGAAAATTTGAAGTACCAACCCTCAAAATTCAATGAAGCTAAAGCTCTTGTGTTCTTGGTCACATAAATTCATACACTGCTATTCTGTGTTAGAAACCAGCATTAAACTGTAATCATTAGACAAAATGGAAAATGAGGGGTCTCACTGCAGAAACGAAAACTGTGAAACTACAGTTGGGTATAAAAAGTACTTCAAATGGGAGATCTATGCCAGGAAACGTACACAAATAACAGCTACCCATTAACTGATTACAGATAAATGGGTATTGCTTTATCAGCCAGTAATTTATACTTTACACAGTAGGTATCACCAGTCTGACTCAACAGCACTACAAAACCATCTGCATTATCAGAACAGCCAGCATAGTGAAATGAAACCAGGCAGTGAAGAGAGAAACTTTTGAATAAAGACTAAATTTTAGTACATGACTTACTACAATTAAATGGAAGGAAAGTAAAGGGATAGCACAAAAATTACTCAACAATTTCTAGCTCATGCAATAATATTAACAGTACTATCTTAACAGCTATCAGTCATTAAGTCACACGCACAAACAGACAACTACTAAATTTGAATGCTTGACAGAAAAAATCAAAAAGGCAGATAATCTCACAAGCTGCAGAGATAATATTGGAAAAAAAAAAGTAAAAAAAGTACACCTTGAGCTGTTTACTACCTAAATTCCTCCCCCTAAGGATTCAGGCACTTAGGAATCCTCAAATCACATGAAAAATCATAATGGTATAATTCATTATGGAATTAAAATTTTTGCCATTGTATGATGAAATTAAAAAACTAAAAAATGAAGTCTTACTTAGGGTGCATTCTCAAGGTAGTCAAAAAGGTTTTTTTCTTTAAATAAATACTGTCGGGGGGGAAAGCAGTAATTTTTTTAATTTTTTTTTTTTTTTTTTTTTTAG
>WAAD01001045.1:57257-71935 GCA_013389945.1 Fregata magnificens
TTTTTTTAATTTTTTTTTTTTTTTTTACTGTAGTGATTTTTTTTTTTTATTATAGCAGATTGAATTGGCAAATACTATTGACAAAAGGTAAGCAAAGGCTAGGGACTCCAAGCATGTTTTTATTTTAACTCTTTAACACAAAAAAATAAGCAATTTCCCTAACTTTACTCAGGGGCATACCTGTATCATCATATCTGAATCTTTCCAACTGAGAGACAGCACAGAGCATTTGGGCCAAATAGTTAACGTTCAACAAAACTGTTAGCAACTAAAACCACCTTCATAATGGAAAGTGTTGAGCAACATTAACTATGGATGTTGCCAATTTGTTCATGTTAGCAGCTTCTTTAAAAGAAATATGTACATACACATACATACACACATATGTATGCGTGTATGTCATGGGGTGAAGCTTACTCAGATGAAACGAGGTCTGACCCATACCTCCCCACCAATTAGATAACAAGCTGGAAAAACAAAGATAATTGTCACCAATAACACAGGTAATTGGCATGGAGGAGGCCACTGCCAAATGAGAGGGTCTATCCTGTTCCATGGGTTAGATATGCACAGAACAGAAAATAAAGCAGTCATAGAACATTATGTCCTTGTAACATATTTGTGGTGAGGCCAGAAAGTCATAGTAACCCCGGTATCAATGACTAATTGGCTTCAGATACATGGGAAAAAGCCAAAGAGATTAGCTGGGGACTCTGCAGCAATGAACCAATCGGCAGCTTAACCTGACCACCTAAGTCAGAAACCAATAAAAAGTGAAGAAAGGTGCCTGTCAGTGGGAAACCATCTGTGGGTGCCAGAAAACACGCAGAAGGCTGAGTCTGAGGTGGAACAGCTGGCTACTCAAAAAAGCCAGCTGCAAGCCAGGACTTCGGCACATGGAGCCTCTGGAGCAAGTGCCCTCTTTCCCTAGCCTATGGAACTGCTCAACTGGGCCAGAGGGGCGGGAGCCTTATAGAATCATAGAATAGTTTGGGTTGGAAGGGACCTTTAAACGTCATCCAGTCCAACCCCCCTGCAATGAGCAGGGACATCTTCAACTACATCAGGTTGCTCAGAGCCCCATCCAGCCTGACCTTGAATGTTTCTAGGGATGGGGCATCTACCACCTCTCTGGGAAACCTGTTCCCTCATGGTAAAAATTTCTTCCCTATATCTAGTCTAAATCTACCCTCTTATAGTTTAAAACCATTACGCCTTGTCCTGTCGCAACAGGCCCTGCTAAAAGCTTTGACCCCATCTTTCTTACAAGCCCCCTTTAAGTACTGAAAGGCTGCAATCAGGTCTCCCTGGAGCCCTCTCTTCTCCAGGCTGAACAACCCCAACTCTCTCAGCCTGTCCTCATAGGAGAGGTGCTCCAGCCCTCAGCTCATTTTTGTGGCCCTCCTCTGGACCCGCTCCAAAAGGTCCATGTCTTTCCTGTGCTGAAGGCTCCAGAGCTGGATGCAGTACTCCAGGTGAGGTCTCACCAGAGCAGAGCAGAGAAGCAGAATCGCCTCCCTCGACCTGCTGGTCATGCTTCTTTTGATGCGGCCCAGGATACGGTTGGCTTTCTGGACTCATGTTCAGTTTTTCATCCAACAGTACCCCCAAGTCCTTCTCCACAGGGCTGCTCTCAATCCCTTCATCCCCCAGCCTGTGGTGATACCAGGGATTGTCCTGACCCAGGTGTGGGACCTTGCACTTGGCCTTGTTGAATCTCATGAGGTTCACATGGGCCCACTTCTCAAGGTTGTCAAGGTCCCTCTGGATAGCATCCCGTCCCTCAGGCGTGTCAACTGCACCACTCAGCTTGGTGTCGTCTGTAAACTTGCTGAGGATGCACTCGATCCCACTGTTTATGTCATTGATGAAGATATTAAACAGTACTGGTCCCAGTACGGACCCCTAAGGGACACCACTTGCCACCAATCTCCATCTGGACACTGAGCCATTGACCACTACCCTCCGGATGTGACCATCCAACCAATTTTTCATCCACTGAACAGTCCACCCATCAAATCCATATCTCTCCAATTTAGAGAGAAGGATATTGTGGGGGACAGTGTCAAAGGCCTTACAGAAGTCCAGATAGACAACATCCGTAGCTCTTCCCTTGTCCACTGATGTAGTCACTCCATCATAGAAGGCCACTACGTTGGTCAGGCAGGACTTGCCCTTGGTGAAGCCATGCTGGCTATCTTGAATCACCTCCCTGTGCCTTCACATAGCTTCTAGGAGGATCTGTTCCATGATCTTCCCAGGCACAGAGATGACAGGTCTGTAGTTCCCAGGATCCTCCTTTCTCCCCTTTTTAAAAATGGGTGCAATGTTTCTCTTTTTTCAGTCACCAGAGACTTCACCTGACCACCATGACTTTTCAAATATCATGGAGAGTGGCTTGGCAACTACATCAGCCAATTCCCTCAGGACTCTGGGATGCGTCTCATCAGGTCCCATAGACGTATATATTCAAGTTCCTCAGGTGGTCACAAACCTGATCTTCTCTTACAGTGGGACGGACTTTGCTCCCCCAGTCCCTGTCTTGCAGTCCATCCACTTGAGAAGTGTAGGAAGAGAGGTTGCCAGTGAAGACTGAGGTAAAAAAAATTCTTGAGTACCTCAGCCTTCTCCTCACCCATTGTTACCTGTTTGCCAGTCGCGTTCATCAGAGGGGGTGCGCTTTCTTTGACCTTCCTTTTTTGGCTGACATACCTGTAGAAGCCTTCCTTACTATTCTTTGCATCCCTGCCAACTTCAGTTCCAAACATGCCTTGGCCTTCCTGACCCCATTCCTACACAACCAGGCAGCATCCCTATACTCTTCCCAGGATACCTGTCCCTGCTTCCACTGCCTGTGCATTCCTTCTTGCCCTTCAGTTGACCAGCAGGTCTCGACTCACCCATGCCAGTCTCTTGCCTTCCTTTCCTGATTTCTTACACCTGGGGATTGAGAGCTCTTGTGCTCTATGGAAAGCATCCTTTAAAGATCTGCCAGCTCTGTTCTGCTCTCTTGTCCCTGAGGGCAGTTTCCCAGGGGGTCCTATTGACTAACTCCTTGAAAACTGAAAGTTTGCTTTCCTAAAATTCAGGGTCCTGACTTTACTCTTTGCCTGACCCATATCCCTCAGGACTGCAAACTCCACCAGTGCATGATCACTGCAGCCCAGGCTGCCTCCAATCTTGATGTCACCAATTAGCTCACTTGTGTTGCTGACCAACAGGTCCAGTAATGCATCCCCTCTGGTAGGGTTGTCTATTACCTGGCTTAAGAAATTATCCTCGATGCACTCCAGGAATCTCCTGGATTGCTTACAGCTTGCCGTGCTACTTTTCCAGCAGATGTCAGGGTGGTTGAAGTCCCCCAGCAGGATGAGGGCCTGCGAGCATGATGCCTCCTGGAGCTGGAGTAAGAAAGTTTTGTCAATAGGCTCCCCTTGATTGTGTGACCTGTAGTAGCCACCAACCATTTGTTGCCTCAACCTCTAATTCTTACCCATAAACTTTCAACCTGCTCGTGGCTATTCTTCAGAGACAGCTCTTCACACTCTATCCATTTATTGATGTAGAGGGCAACCTGTTCACCCCTCCCTCCTCACCCGTCCCTTCTGAACAGCCTGTAGCCATCGATAGCCACACTCCAGTCACGGGATTTGTCCCACCAAGTTTCAGTAATGGCAACTAGGTCATAGCTTTCTAGCAGCACAGTGGCTTCCAACTCCTCCTGTTGTCGCCCATGCTGCGTGCATTGGTGTAGAGGCACTTCAGCTGGGCTGTCGGCCATGTCACCTTCTTAGAGGAACACCCCTTAGTTTCCTTGAGGTATTTCACTGGTGTTTCCTCTTGGCTCCTATTACCTCAGGAGCCCCTGGCTCATCTCTGTAAGACTTCAAGTGTGCTGCAGTGTACCCAGCGTGTCTCAGAGCAACAGGCTGAGGGCCCTTGCTCCCTCTAACCATGGCGTGTCATCCTACAGCTTGTCACAGGCAAGCCTGATACTAGCCTCCTCCCCCTTCGCATCTAGTTTAAAACTCTGTCAATGAGCCTTGATCAGTGTGAGTGTGTCCTTACAGAACGTGCGAGTTTCACAGAAAAGAAATCTTACAACTTGACAAATTGCTGCCAACCCACCATAGCCATCCTGTTTAGCAATTTTTTTCTTTTTTACTAAATAATTTTATGCCACTGAATGGTGTGGTTCTGTTCTTACAGGTATCCCACCCTAAATTGCCTTGTGGAAATACATATTTTTCCTCTCTACAGGGTCCCTATATTAGGTGCAGAACTTTCTCATATTAAATTCACATTGATAATCTCTAATACTTAACAATAAAAACTTGCACTCTGGGGGACCTCAAAATGCAATAAAAAATTTCTTGAAAAATCATTCAGGTTAAATACGTTTTGCTATCACCACATTTTAAACTATCCTCTTGAGAACTGGGAGTCACCGGACCATCAAATGCTATGATCATCCTCTTAGCACCCTCTCCTTATTTCAAGTCTATAGGTTTCTCATTTAAAGTTGTACAGTCAAAAGACATCTGACACTGAGAAAGTGGTACTTAGTATTAACTGAAAATTCTGCAAACACTGCATGATGTAACATAACTCTGCATTTAACAGCTATGTAATATTTCACATGTATCATATGCATTTTTTCCTCCCTGAAACTTATTCCAAATCTGAAAACTAAGAGCATACTAGGCAACATGAACCTTCAGTTCTAAAAGTCAGATAGGAAGAAAGGTACAGGCTTTATGCAGTCATGAAGAATACATAAGAATGAGCAAAAGCTTATATGCAATTGCAGAAATATGTTCAGATGCCCATGACATTGGGAAAAAGTAATTATGTTAGAGAATGACTATATTCTCTGACCCTTTCCAAAGACTTCTGCATACAGAAGTCAGAATTTGGAGACTTGCAAGCACAAACACATACGTCACTCACCTGGCATCTTCAAGTTACAAGCTCTTGCTCCTCAATGGTCATAAAAGTTGTACAAACTCAGAGTAATAACATGATCAGTATGGCCACTTTTGTCAAGAGGCACCTTCTACCAGCTGCTCAGCTCTCCAAAGTGGGGATTTTTGGCCAGCTTTTTCCTTTAAACCTTTTGTTCTTACACAGAAAAAACACAACTTTACAACTAAAGGCATTTCTGCTGCACACTTCTTTATGGCCCATGCATATATTTTCTTTTGTGTAAGATTAATTTTATGGAGCATTTACTCTGCACAAAGTGTTTAGAATTGATTTTCATAGGGACACGCTCTGCTGTTTTTATATCCACAATTTTACATGCATGACAAATAATTGCTATTCACACATATTATTTTCAGGTGCAGAAGTGAAGGCCAACGTTTCATAATGTGGTTTTTGGTGGCCCTAACATTATATCAAATGCAGCTGACTTTATGAGGACACCTGGTAAAAGTTCCCTGTTGCTTTGTGAATAAAATGGAACATGTCCTTTACCCTGAAACATCCACCCTTCCTCCAGTTTTTCCAAACCCGGTCTTTTTACATCAAACAAGCAGTAAAGTTGGGCGAGACTTCTTATGGGGTTCAAATTTTTCACAACTTGATTCTCTGTCACTTACAGGTAAACACTGTTCATACAGACCAATGATTAACTTGGAGGTGCTTTTAGTCCATCTCTGACAGCCTCAATTTGTCACAATTTTAGAGAAGTTTTATCACTTGGTAGCTGCACGAGGCATAAAAAACCCCTTTGGGGTTACCATAAAAGACAAGACCCCACAAATTGCTGAAACACACAGAAAAACAATCCATACACCATATAAAAATACCCCTAGCATAGAATAGACTTCATGTTTCTTATAGAACTAATTTTACAGCCAAAGCAGCTCCTACAAACAGTACTTAATAACCAGAAATGATCAGGCCCATTAGATGAAGCAAAGATATCAACGATGTAAAACCGCCAAAGCCCATCAGGGAAAAAAAACCCAAAAACCAAACCCAAACCAAAAAAAAATGCAACAACACACCTTTATAACTTTAGACAGAACGCTACATCGAAAGATTACCCTAGGAAATGTGAGAGACTCAGTATCTACAGAACAGAAACTGAAGTAGTACACAAACTTGTGTTTCATACCCAAACACCTTCCACATCAGAACAAAGACCTAAGCCTATCTTCAGCTATGATTTATTTAGTTGAAATATCAACTGGGACTTGAATCTAGCAAGGAAAAAGATGCTTGATGCCTCAGGAATTTCTTAAATCTCCTCATCTGAAAGTATCTAGCATCTCACTGAAGCACTCAGCACACAGTGAGATCAGTTCCCATAGAAAACCAGCAAAAATAAGTGTTTTGCTGTTTTGTGAAACAGTGAAGTTCAAGATTAGGCATTTATATAACTTTTAAATATATTTTCATACTTTTATTCACTTACCAAAAATGTCAATTGAATGCTCATGATTGTTTCCTGCTGAGATTTGCACTTAGATATTCTTCTTACGTCTCTCCCTAATAAGATGGTTGAAACCATCAGAAGCACCTGCTACAAGGTAAATGTTTATTGAAATACTCATCTCTTCTACAGTGCACAAACCTTCTATGTTGCACTTAGATCAGCTTAGACAAAATAAGGGTCCCAAATCTGTTCCGTGACACAACCTCTTTCTAGCTCAAGCTCTCCTGTCCTCAGGAGTCAGATGGTGAATGTAATAGCGTCCTAAAAGCTGGAAGTGTTTTGTGGCTAGGGTTGTTCTGAAGTGTAGACCCTGAATCTCTGGACCTCTGATGGGGAAGGGCTTGTGGCAATGCCCCCCCACACACATGGAGAGCCAGGTCACCACCTTATGGACTGTAAGCAGAGTCTTAAAGCGTGGATGCCAAACTGGCAAGGTTTGAGAATTCCTTGAAATCTGCCAAAGTAGGTAGGCAGAGACAGAGAGCCTCAAAAATCTCCATTTGTTCTCCAGGATACTTTCTTCCTTAAATTATTGCAGCTTTCAATATTCCTAACCAGCAATTCGGAAGGATCACAGGAAGAACAGAAAAAGCTTTGCACTGTAACTCCCCTGCAGGCCAATGGAAAATTTACTTTTCCCTCATAGATCACAGTTTGTATTTGTTAATTGTAACCTCCTTCAGAGTGAAATCAAGTTTTCAGGAAGTTACTCTGCTGCAGATACTATGTTGCAATTTTTTTTCTTTTTTTAATAAATAACTATCTTAAGGTTTAAAAAAAAGCCTTTATTTAAAAAGCCTAATTACTCAGGCAGTATATATTGAACATAGCTGCAGCAGTCAATCTAGATCATAAAAGACAGTACAACTAAGAAGCCCCAGCACATAGAGCAAAATGCAAAGCAAATAATGAAAGAAAAAAGACAGCTGAATCACCAGGAAAGTTTACTTTTTTTTTCTCTTCTTCATGATGGGAAGGACAGTAAGTGAATCTGTTTCTATAAATGACACCTGAAACAGTAATTCAACATTAAGCATCTTTGACTGCAGCAATTCAGGTAGAGTAAGACCGAAAAAATACTGTTTAGGTTTTCTCTCATTAAACTAAAGTAGCATAAAATTAGGAATAGGTATTTGCACTACAGACTTAAAAACTCTGACATCCTATTATGTCACATAATGCCACTTGTACTTCCATGAGCTAATATTATATTATCATTTTCAGTGTTACCAAAATGTTCATTATCAATAATGTAAGGATATATAAAGCCTATTTTGCAGTCACAATGTTTGATTTCAAAGCTAAGTATACTTTGACTAATTACTTCATAGAACAGCTAGAACCTCAGCGGGGACTGCTTGTTTTTATTTTAAGCAGAGTAATACTTTACTACTAGTAGAAGTAGAGCATTTGTTTCTTAAATGTTCCACTCTTCTGATTCTACCCAGTGCAAAATGGTGTTCTGCCAGAAAGTGAATGGCAAACAAAATATGCTTGTGCACACCAGAAAGTTTCAAGTCTTAATGTAGGGCTGCCAAGGGAAAAACAAACAAACAAGAACAAAAAGATGTCAAAAGATGTCACGTTGGAGATAAAAGGTTTAGTTAAACTTTAGTCAGACACATTTAACCTGCACTTGACTTATCTGCACATTAATTACCGTACACAGATAAATATATTACTTGGGGTAATCACTTCAGCAAAAACATGGTATGAATCAACAACTCAATCATCGGATGTTTAAATTTTCCCTTAATTCTTATTTTAATTCAGGAAAAAATGAGTTTAGCAAAATGCTGCAGGTTAACCTTCTTTTTCAGAACAGACACTAAAGTGATACCTCAAAGTTTTATACAACATGTCCGTCACCGGTGTATGGCAGCATTGTGAACTGTACTGCAAATAGCGACAGCACAGTAACTATTCCCAGTTATGTCACAATCTATTTATTTGAGCTTAGCTATTTGACAATAAAGGTTACATTAGCTTCAGAGAGAAAATTGATTCTGTCATATTTCTTCTATAACACCTGGACAGCAGCAATTCAGGAGAATAAAGAATTCTATATTAAGATCTCAAATGAACTCAAAATTTTCCATCCAGGCTGGCTGGTGGCAGATCCTGAGACTACAAAATCTCTGAAGGTAACAAATGCAATGCTCATTCTTAGAATCATGTTAAGCAAGAATGCCAAATTTCTCTTAAAAGCCACTGTCTTGCAATTACGATTGCAGAGAAAAAGCTTGATAACACAATCTGTGAAAATATACAAAAAACATTCTGAATGGTTTGACCCTTTTTTTAGTTTGAAATGTTTTGAAGCAGACAATTCAGAATAATGATCTTCGAGCCCGCCATTTTTCATATAGTGATTCTTTCTTCCTCCTTGCACGTTTGGTATTGACAGCAGTGTCATGACCAGTCTACTAATTTTTAATTTTATCAGAAATGAACACTGTGAGCCTGACTGGAATACCAGAATCTCAAAATAATTTATGAAAGTATGGTAAACTGCCCTTCTACCTATCTGCTAAATACACAGACCACCAGTAATGTGATTTATGGTCATACAAATAATACAGAATAAAGACTGTATTACGAAGGAAAATCCTCAAACACTCATACAATCAAAAAGGTACTAGAAATTTCATGAATAAGAAGTTATATCCTGGAGGCCATAAATACCAACTTAGATATATTATGTAAGATTTAACAGTTCTGCATCAAATTCTACCATTATTCTTCCAACCTCTTCAAACTTATGATTTTAGTTCTTCTGTGTTAATATTCAGAAATTTTAAATGGACAATGACACCAGTAGTCCAAATTCTCAAACACACTCAACAAATGCACAAGCGATAAGTGATTAACATTTGTATTTTAAACAAAGCTTAAAATGGCAAAAAACAAGGAGCCTCCACATGAGAAAAAAGTTGAGCCAAGCTGCACCGTATGCACAGAACTTTCATGATTACGTGGGAACTGTAAAAGCTGAAGGGTCTATTGTTTCCATGGAAACTTTTTACCTAGAGGATCCACCCACAGGAAACAACACAACGCATCCATATCCCTTATAAAATGGACTCCACTGGGGGATTTCGGAATGTTCTATGAAAGCAGAAGGAGCAATGCCACACTAATTTCAGATGAGGAAAATGAAAGCACAGAAAAATACATCTGGAATTAGAATCAAAGTCAGAGTGCTGTGAAGTGTCCTTCAAATTCAGTATTTGTTATATTGTCTCGAAGAACAGCATTATAGATGATGGAGGGAGGAGGAAGAAATACAGCAGAAAAACCACCATCAAAAAGAAAGAACACTATTTTCACGCATTAAGTGATTGGCCATGGACCCTATAAAGGGGACCATCAGAGAACCAGCAATGACTCAATATGTTCACTGAGGCTCAGGAGGGTCAAACAACACTACCTGCAGACATTGGCTTACAGTGGGGATTCCTCACTAATGAGACTTGAAACACATTTCAAGTGAGGCATGCAGTTAGGCTGAGCTCACAGCAGCACTACCGCTATGCATGCTGTGACCTCCTTTCCTCACTGTAGGAGACAGCAGCAGCATTAGAGGATTTTAACAGGCCTTCCTGTTGCTGGCTATCTGTAACAGTGATATAGCCCTGACACAGGGTTTGCGAAAGCCAGTTCCCACCCCCACCTGTGTCTGATCTCTTGTATTCAGAGCAAAATGCTGGAAGTGGTTAGAAAACTGGGAGAGAGCAGAAAAGCTTGCACAACACTCATGCAATCACTACCCCATTCAACTACAGCACCTTTAACTCTCTCACCGAGCACTACAGATATAGTGTCCTTCCAGGCACAGAGAGCCTTCGCAGTTATCAAACCAACTCCTCTTTGGGCCTTGTACACTGCCTAATCACAATCCTCTCTAGCTACATCTATCGTGTGATATAGCATACCCAGGTACCTTGGTCTGCACTGCACGGTTCACTGCAAAAAGGCAAACACATCAACAGAATGCGTTTCACCAACAAAATGCACTATTTTCACAAGGTTTGTCCAATTAACCATTTGCATCATGTTAGTCTTGCCTACCACTGGAGAAGTCAGATGATTGGGAGTGCTACCAAGTATTTTATTTTCCTCTCAAAGATAAAGAAAGGGAGTCTCTGAACTAAACAGAAGTAATATACTCGAAGTAGTTAAAACTCAGAAATATTAACACAGTATTGCTGTCTGTCCCTTTCCCCCACTTCACTTTGTTCTTGCACCGGGTACTTGACATTTACATCCTACACTGAAATGAAGGTTTCCAATTTCTTGCCCAGAATCATAAGGGGTAATAAGACGGCGAAGTGTTAGGTATATCCCCTTTTTCCCCCACAAACCAACAAAGCCAGTGCAACAGGCTACTGCAGTAATGGTAGAACACAGAGTGGAAAAGCCTCCTCTTAAGGCTCTGCAAGAGTTTCTTTAAGAGAAATGACAGTGGACTGCATGTGTGGGGTTTTTTACCTGGTCTGCCACTACAGAACAAATCTCTCTAATAAGATAAACATTCCTTTAAAATCAATGAGGTATTACCATAACTACTTTAAAATGTTTCAGCATGACAGCAGTGTAAAATTCAGCTGTAATCTCAAACACATCCAGCATGTAAACTAAAAAGGGGGTTTTTTGGATCACGTCAATGGATCCAGGCAATTCGTCTACTTGCTCCAAGAGACAGTTTTCTTACTATTGTTGCTAAAACAGTCCCATCCTTCTATATTCACATAATGCTATGACTACATAGCTGGACAAATTTGGCTAATAAGTGAGCTAAATGAAGGTATAGACTTCATGCTAATGACTGAAAAGTTTTAGTCCACAACATGGAGACAGTTAAGAAACATATTCTGAACAAGGAAATGCTTCCACTACCTGCATACTGTTACTGCTGCCACAATTTAAGAAGATGGCGCTCACAGGGGAACGAAGTCACGACTCTTGTGTATTCAAAGCCTAGGAGAAGAGCAGAGAGATCTACTAACTGTTCAAAGTAGCCCAAGAACCATCCTCTATCTTCTTATGAAAGTTAAATCGTCCCACCCTGGAACACGAAACAGCTGATGTTTGCATTCCCATTAAAAGTAAGGTTACACTGTCAAATTCCACTCCCCAACACATAATCTTGCCTTTCTCTTTTTATCAAGAACAATATAAAATTCAAGGAAGAAAACCCCAAAATAATAAACACAGAAATGTATGTATTAAATAGGAGATAAAAAATGTGTGTATTTTACAAAAATGGTTTCTAGAGGCCAGAAGAGCCTTTGCAGGGGAGGGCGGGCCGGGGGCTGCGACAGATCCTGGGCGCTGTCCGTTGTGCTGAAAGGGTGCACACAGCTGTCAGCAGGCACCGCATTCGGCGCATCTACAACCACCGCCTCATTTTAAAAAAGGAGAATAAACAAGTTTCATGTCATCTGAGTAGTTTCTGAAGTGTGCACATGTGTAAACTAGAACTGTATTTCTAATATGCTTATAACAATTCACTGAAGTCAGGCATAATGGACGCCCTTCCCCGTCCAAAGCTGATGATATGAGCCAAAAGCGTTGTCTGTGCCATACAGAAGAGAATTTTTCACTTTCACAATAAGAATGAGCTACATTCAAGGTGTCTTTGAGAAAGACCTCCAAGCTGGGGAAGTCTTCTTTGCCTTAGAAAAAAAAAAAATCAGGTCAAATTCAGTATTATTTTGTTCATTGTTATGAAGAAGAATTAAATATTACTGTAAATAATAATCTTATATAATTCTGTGTGTGGGCTGACTATGTACCTGAATACACAGGCTTTTTTCCTTTAAAATTTTCTTGTTCAGATAGCTAGATTCAGACAAAACTGGATATACCTGTAGGGCTAGCATCACAAGTTTTGCAAAGCTGGCAGTACATTCAAGAAATACGAGCCTCTATGATATTGTTCCTTAACTAATCGAATAGATGCAATCAATCAGATTTCAATGACTGAGAGTTGTCTTTAATCAGAAGAAGATTTGTTAGGGTAGATGTGACTACAGAAGCTGCTTTTTAAAACGCTGCCTAGATTTGAGAGTACTTCTCTTAAATGATTCTTGGAACACAGGCTTTACTGATGACTAAGTTCTGCCTTAGATAACTTTCATTCGAACTGTATTTGCAAAATGTCAGCCCCCAGAAGAAAAGCATCTGCCACAGAGAGAATGGTTCACAGAGTACTGTTCATAATGGAAGTCAGTGTGAAAGGTACCTAGAGCAAATAATCAGTTTTTCAGCTTCCTGAATTGCTTCCAGTTCCAGATCAGCCCCATTCAGCTACCAGGTTTAGGCAGTACCACACATTCTGGAATCTGTCTCAATTAAAGCCATCACTTCAAGCTAATTCAGGACCTAAGTCATGAAACTAAGTAAGCCATTGAAGGTTATAGCTGAAGACAAGACAACCAACCACTAACTAAAAAAGATGGATTTTTTTTGTGTGTGTGTGGTTTTGGTTTGTTGGGGTTTTTCATTTGTTTTTAAAAAACACAATTTAGCTGGAAAAAATTACAATAACTTTTTAATATGGCAATGCTTTCTCTGTAAAATCTCAGACTAACATTAGAAGGAAATTCAAATGAAATGAAATCTGAAGCCTAATATTTTAAACCCAGAACCATTTTGGAGTAGGAGAGGGAAATGCACACACAAGCCCAACGCTTCAATTTATTGGAACTGGGAAATCCAGAGATAAAAGGAATTATAAAAGGTTTCTTCATGAGACTTGTAGTCAAACTTCAGTAGCATCAGAAGACATGTGCCGGCAGATCGTAAGCATTGGCTAGAAACATAAAGAGGAAGAAGGCTACTGAGGTATGGAATCTTAAGCTTCAAATCCTTTATTAGTGAAAAGACCAATTTTAAAGTCAATACTGGTATTTGACACATAGTCAATGCACAGCAGCGTGAGTTGGTGAAACATGCTTTTACCATCTTCTTTTCATAACAAGCCCGACAATCATACTATGCAGCCAGTAGCCTTTATGTAATCTTATCAGGAAAAGCATCCTGTAAAGAATTGGCATTATCCTACAGCATGCTAATAAAAGCACAGCAAGCAATCTCTTATTTTCTTACTGGTAGCAGAGTAATGTTTTTTATTCACAGGAATATGAGAAAAGAACAAGGATCCAAAATTATTAGAACAAACCTAGCCTGGCTTAGGTAACACTTCCCCTTTCTCTCATTGTCATGAAATCGCCTGTCGTAAGAATCACATGGCAGACCAAAATAACAAGAGTTCCCAAACAGGAGTCAGAATACTTACTGATAAAGAATTTAACTTTCTAAAGCATCGTAAAGAAAACTAAGCACACTGCAGACTGACTTACAGCTATACTTTGGAAGCACTTCAACCATTAAGCACAACAGCAATCTATAATCATAAAATTACAGAAAAAACTTCACCAGGAAGCAGTGTCTTGTAACTGCAGATACAGGTGGATTTCCATGCAAACGTAGCATAGAAGTCTAAACCGTGGTCATGTCAAGAAAAGAAGAATAACCTCCCATGTCTTTTGAGAAATACCATACAACATTGACAATATAGAGAACTAGAGATTTTGTCATATATTGTATGTAACATCATGTCCAACATGAGGTTTACATTAAGACAAACTATGAAGGAAAACCAATATGTGTCAAAGTACATCAATAATTTGATTCATATGCTAGAGCTCCCCCTCCCCATAGTCTCACATCTCTTGTTGAATAAAAAATTATACCTCCTAAAAAGACTGTAATTACATGACTCTTTTCAGGCAGCTATACTTGAAAACAAACATCCTTACGCTTCCTGTAAAAAAAAATCCGCCTGTATGTTAGGTTACAAATGACCATATCTATTTATCTGTTAAATTATACCTAAGAAACTTTAAGAAGAGAATTTAAGATAATCAGCAACAAAACCACAAACATCTGCTATCTGGCTAAAGAATTATTTCATCAATTTCCTGGAATTCTAAGGCGTTTATTCCTTGCATCACATGCCTCAAGCCATCCAGAGAAGAAATATTTGCTATTTTATTAGCACTGGTATAAGTGACATTTTCACATACCAGGAGTTACTCTAATTTCACCTTTTGGTAAAGTGATCAAAGCCGCTAACAAATTTAACTACACTAAATATTGTGCTTCCCCATCTAAAAAAAAAAAAAAAAAAAAAAAAAAAAAAAAAAAAAAAAAAAAAAAATTGCTA
>WAAD01001045.1:95792-127050 GCA_013389945.1 Fregata magnificens
TTACTTAGGAAGAAAAACATCAAAAACATAATCTAAAAAAACCCCCACACAATCTCCTCCAAAACAAAAATCTCAATTAGTCTAGGGTCAGAAAAATTTGCTTTCATTTTTATTTTTGCTATCTGAAGAACTGAACATCAGCCTTCAACTTTTCTTTGTGACCAGTCTAGTTACATTTTGTCACCTCTCTAGGAAATGCCTTCATTACAGCATCTTTCTTACACAAAAACAGTTCCAGTACAACACGCATAGTTCCATTGCCAAGTCAGCGCACAGGAGGACAGAGGCACTTTACAGCACCCCTTAAGCTCTAACCTTCAAGTGTTACAGCTGTGCTCCTTCTCCATATCAGGGGAAGACTCAGCTATTCTCCCTTCTCAGGGGTGTTCATGTTTAATTAGATGGAAGCCAGGCACTCAGGCCTGGTGCAACCATGATACACTTCTGTTGGGAGCAGCCAGGAAACCAAGGCTGTAAGGATCATTCCAGGATCTTCCTGCCCTCTAATGTCAGTTGAGCCAAACTGAGTCATTACAGATAATTTAAACTACTATTTCAGCATGTGTCACCTTTTCAACAGATCATTTGAAAATGGAAGCCAAGTTCACTTCAAAATGGAAGTGGCTGCAATCCTCTTTGACTGATATACACTCAGGGGGAAAGAGTGGAAAGGTATATATACCATCTAACCTTAGCCACTTAAAGTGTGGGGAGTCTACACTCCAAAGCAACTCCTCCCCTGTATTAAGCCAGATGTCTGGACAAATTTCATACTGAGTGGAGTTAACACCAGTTAGTCAGTGCTAACTTAGCCTCAGGAATTAACTTTCCGGACATTTTACATGAAAGAGTTTATCAGTGGAAGTTTTCACTTTAGCAGGAATTCTTGAATGAATGCTGCAAAACATTCCAGGAAGAGTACCTTCCAAATTTATGCAAAGATGTATTTGTGTCACCTAGCTAATCCTGGAGACCAGTTCATCTGGTCAGAAGACACCAGGCACCACCCATAAGCACAGCATACTACTTCTAATCCTTAACCGTCTGAAACTGTGTTTGTCTCTCCATGGTCGTAAAGGCAGCCTACATGCTCTTGTTCAAGTTGCAATGAAAGCAGATCTTTAGATTGAAATACAGCAGACAGACAGGTAAGGATTGCTGTCATTGCAGTTTAAACTTTTAGTGGTGTTCACTCCAGAAACTGCTAGTCAGCCCTCAGGACTCTAAGCATGCCAGGTGAGGGTTGAAGGTACATAGAATATTTGTGTACTACAGGACTTAGTAACAATCCCCAGCTGTCCCTTCATAAGACCCACCATTCCTCTCTTACCTGTGCATGTGCTACGTTCCTCGGCAGGGAACCCTCGCATGCAGGCAGAAAGCACACAGCTGTAGTCCAGCCATGTCCCCATACTTTTTTTCCCAGGAAACTACTGAGGTGGCAGCAGAAATGGAGAATCCTTAGGCCATTCTCGCATGAATCAGCCCACAAAAAGAGTGCGGTCTTTGGTCCATTGCATTAATAAATACTCATGATTATCCTCTCTAGCTTTGTGGAAGGCACAGAGGGCCACAATCGTTATCGTCCCCCCGACTGTTTCAATAGACTATGGCAAGAATAACCCTGCAGAATGCCATTTCCTGAGATGGTCACCCTTAAACCTGCCTTCAGAGGAGCGAGACACAACACACAGCGACACATCAACTTCTAGGCAATGTGAAGAAAGAAACTGTAAGTTGCTCCTCTACCAATCTGAGGTTTCTCAGGAGTGTTCTGCTTTCAATGGGTCAAACAAGCTCCTCGCGTAGCTCCAGAAGTGAATGTCCTTGTGTGGGCATTCTGGAGGTCCTGCTGCACCTCTTGTGTCTCTATGACGATGCAATCTCTGCACACCGTACAAATTATTGATATAGGAGTTTTTTGCCTGAAGCCACGCAGTATGAGATGTAGACATACAGCATAACAATGCTGTATCTTACCTAAAATTGCTGTACCTGTTAAATGGTGTGAATTAAGCTAAAGAGAATTCTCTCTGCACTTTTTCTAAGACCATTTTGACTCTTGCTTTAAAGTGCGTTAATTTTGTTTGTAGGACAAACAACTATTTGCAAACAGACTCAGCAAAAACGATTTTCACTGGCTCTTAATCCCAGGTACCTTTTCCTGCCAATGGACTGATTGTGGAGTAATATCCAACAAGTGTAATAAGCAGGTGAAGTATAAGTGACAGGCTACATAATGGTACTCATGCCTTCCCTTCCAAGCTACTTCTGTAGCATAGTCAAGATGGTCACCTCAAAAGGGAGAGATGCAGGTTCAGTCTGAGGGAGACTGTGAAGCCAAATCTTGTTGCATAATCTGGAAGCATATACTGTAACCACACCGTGCTATATGAGGAAATCAAAGCATTTGTAATTCCTACCCACACATTCTGTAAACAACCACATAATTAACAAAAAACTTATTATTAATGATAAATAAGAATTATAGAATTAAAGTATGTTTTCACAACACTGAAAATAAACTAAGAAGTCGTCTTCTGTTGAATTTGAAAAACATTAGGCCAATCAAAAATAAAAAATATACACTATTAGTCAGAAGTACTCACTCAGTGCTTGTACCACTCCCTCCCTTCTCTCCCACTGGTCCTCAATGGTTTTTTTTATTCATCAAAAGTATACCTTATTTTCAGTTCCTGAGAATTCTTTGCAATTCTTTTATTTGTGTGTCTTATTTCTTTTCTTTTTTTTTTTTCACCAAATCTTTTTCAAATTTGGCATTGCTTATTCCATGATGAGCTATCAACCTCTTAATTTCCAAGGCAGCTTGCACAATTCTCCAGCTTTCCTTATGTTCAGCAGCTAACGAAGCCATGGTTGGTGGCTTATGAATACTGCGCACATGTTCATTAGCACCATTTTGATATTTACATGTGCATTCTGACGTTAACTGAGATTTAGGAAGTTTATACCTAGAGCAAAACATTGAGTGCATCCTGACCCCAAAGGATAAAATATTTCGGTTTAGTTGCATTGATATTCTTTCCTGTGTCACCACATTTAACTTACCGGACATTTTTTCGAGACCACTGCTTTCAGTACTACAGGTGGAAATTTGGTATCATATATTTTTAAAACCGCACAAGTTTCATGGAGCTTGTCCTCTTAGTTCACTTTCAGCAAATCATAGTTATGTCTGTCTGATTTTAACAAAGCATGAAATTATACCTCGGCGAAGTAAATTAACAAGGAACGTCAGGGACAGCTGTTGTATTTCTTAGTGTCATCATTCCAGATATATCAATCTATATTCCTCAGTATATACTTTATTAAAAAAAATCTACATAATAAGTAATGAAGCAAAAGATGAAAGACCTTGACAATAATTCTATTCTCCTTACTCTGCAAGATAGCTTTGTACTGGCATATGATCATGAAGATGCTTACAGTGTGCAAAAATGCTACAATTAAAACTTGTATTCCCCTGAATATATTCACAGAAGCTGACTCAAAAACATATGCCAGGTAATATATGAGATTAAAGTTCGGGTCTAAGTTTAGTTCAGAAAGACAAAAGAAAGGCATGAGGAGAGCAGAGGAATATTCACCTCCAGTGATCACTGAAACATTAATTAGAGCTGCACACGACACTCCTTGGAAATTAATGTGCTCTTAGGGTCTCGGAATCTTCTACAACAAAAAAAACCTGTGCTATTCTTCACCAGTTTCTATACATATCATTTAAATTCTTACTACTGATTTTGGTAGTGTGTTTGCAGTTTTTCAGCTGGGTTAGTTTCACCTTTTGCAATACTTGCACTGGGCTCTCATCAGGATCTCCAAATAAATCACCCAATCCTTTATTCTCAGTTGAATCAAAACAAGGTATTTCAAACCTTTTTCAGAGGGCATGAGAAGAATAGGGGGAAAAGCTAAGTGCTCCAGAGATCCAGCAAGGGAAGTATTCAGGGAAAATGATGAACTCTTGTCGCTGGGCGTCAGCAAACATGCTTTTCATAAAGAGGAATAAATTACCATTTTGTCTGTGTAAACAGAATGTTTGTGCTCTTAAATTTCTGTCAAAATGAATGGCTATCATATTTAGAAAATTGTTGTGCTTCTATAAACGTATACAAGGAGACTTCATGCTACTACTTATTTTATATAGAATATATTAAGATACCTGAAGTTTTGATATTTTATAAGCACAGGACAGAAATGTTAATTCATTTTGGTGGTAACTAGCTGAACACAGAACAATCCAGCTGTGGGAAAAAGAGAAAAAGACTTGTGTTTTCTTATTTGTTCACTAGCTAACATTAATACAAATTATACATGCAAGCTCCCTTTGGAAGAAAAATATAATAATTACAAAATAATGAAGTAATTGCCACCATGATCTACAAATCACAGTAAGTTATACAGTTACTCGTCTGTATATCATGACAGCCGGTTTTACCACAGTGATTAGTTTATCTGGAAAACTACCAGATACATTAAATGTATAACAGAAATACTTTAATCAACATCACAATTAACAGCATAGAACTATTCCTAGCAAAATGACTTGACAAAGAAGTTGGAACTATCTCATGGTTAAAAATGTTAAGATTTCTCTCTCTCTTGCAGCCACCTGTGCTCACAATATATAATAACAACCTTTTTCTTAGAATCATAAAATCATAGAATAGTTTGGGTTGGAAGGGACCTTTAAACGTCATCCAGTCCAACCCCCCTGCAATGAGCAGGGACATCTTCAACTACATCAGGTTGCTCAGAGCCCCATCCAGCCTGACCTTGAATGTTTCCAGGGATGGGGCATCTACCACCTCTCTGGGAAACCTGCTCCAGTGCTTCACCACCCTCACTGTAAAAAATTTCTTCCCTATATCTAGTCTAAATCGACCCTCTTATAGTTTAAAACCATTACCCCTTGTCCTATCGCAACAGGCCCTGCTAAAAGCTTTGACCCCATCTTTCTTACAAGCCCCCTTTAAGTACTGAAAGGCTGCAATCAGGTCTCCCTGGAGCCTTCTTTTCTCCAGGCTGAACAACCCCAGCTCTCTCAGCCTGTCCTCGTAGGAGAGGTGTGGCCCTCCTCTAGACCCGCTCCAACAGGTCCATGTCTTTCCTGTGCTGAAGGCTCCAGAGCTGGACGCAGTACTCCATGCGAAGTCTCACCAGAGTGGTGCAGAGCAGCAGAATCACCTCCCTCAACCTGCTGGCCACGCTTCTTTTGATGCAGCCCAGGATACGGTTGGCTTTCTGGGCTGCAAGCGCACATTGTCACCTCATGTTCAGTTTTTCATCCAACAGTACCCCCAAGTCCTTCTCCACAGGGCTGCTCTCAATCCTTTCATCCCCCAGCCTGTGGTGATACCAGGGATTGCCCTGACCCAGGTGTGGGACCTTGCACTTGGCCTTGTTGAATCTCATGAGGTTCACGTGGGCCCACTTCTCAAGGTTGTCAAGGTCCCTCTGGATGGCATCCCGTCCCTCAGGCGTGTCAACTGCACCACTCAGCTTGGTGTCGTCTGTAAACTTGCTGAGGATGCACTCGATCCCACTGTTTATGTCAGTGATGAAGATACTAAACAGTACTGGTCCCAGTACGGACCCCTGATGGTCACCACTTGTCACCGATCTCCATAATTCCTCCCCATGTTGTCTTTTCTGTTTATACCAATTTGATGGTTGAATATGTGAATTATAAAATCAATTGCAGCCTTCAGTAGGAAGCTGCATATATGCTGCTTTGAGACATGCCTCTCTGATACTGTCCCCCACTTCTTCAACAAGAAGTGAATAGCTTAAGCACTAAAAATAGAGGTGTATAGGAGGCCTTGAAATAAGCCAGTCCAGCCATCTGTGAAAATACGGAGTGCTGCCATAGCTTCATTAACTTACTGACAACCAATTCAAAAGAGAATTCAAAGAAAACAGAACCAGAATTGCTTGTCTACAGCTCTCCAAGCAAGATTTAATTGGTTAAATAAGGCATGTTATTCCTTCTGGCCTGCATATAGTACCAGTCAGAAGTTATTCCAAACAGAAAGTGCTTTATTACTTCTTTTATTAGGCCCTTATTAAATCAACAATCAGTCTCTAGAACCTTTTCTCCTCCAATTCTCAGCATTTCTCTCTGAAGCATGCTGCCAAAGTAGGCAGACTTAATCAAAAAAAGTATGTCCAATGCTTAAAAGAAATCTGTATTGACTGATGTCAACCTTATAAAACTGCTATTATGTTTATCTAATCAGCGCTTACAAGCATCTTCCTGTTCAGATTATCCCATAAGAATTATCTGCAAAAATTGACAACAATATCCTTAGCATTTTCAAATGCCTATGGTCAAAATTGCACAAGTAAACAAGAAATTAAGGTCCTGACAGCATTTCAATACAGATATACCAGAGGCAAAAGCACATCCTCCTCTCTATAATGCCACTGCATATGATCCAGATGCAGGAAAGACTACAAGTCAGTGTATTGGCAAAGTGATGGAGTGGAGCCTTTGCTCACTCTTGTCAGGGCATCAGACAGCACACCACCTCAAGGGCAGATTAAAGATGCATAAATGTCCACTAGTGTTAAGGACTAGTGACAGACCTGTCTGATCTTTCTGGAGCGACAGGCTTAGGAAAAACAGGCTGAAGCCTGTACTTTCAACAAAACAACACAGTTTCTTGGCCCATATGAATCTCTTTACGGAGTATAGGCAGGTTTTTTTGCTGTAGCCCACCATAATTCTCAGATTCCTGGGCTTCAACGCAACCTGCTACTCCATATAAAGTGGTACCACGTGAACGATTTTTACATGAAGTGCACGAGTATCTTCAATGCTTCTGCAAAACTGAAGTTATACCTAGAGAAGAATGATCTGTATAATAGGAAAAATGATGGCAATGAAGCTTAGGACTATGGTACCTTTGATGTAATTTATTAATGCCCATACTCCATTAGAATCACACGTTTGTGAACATTTACTCATAACGCACACCAGAAAGAGGTTCACTAGCACTTGGGAGAGTTGATATGGGATCAGTTCTTACGCCAAAGGAAGAAAATATGTCTCCATGCCCACATACTGCCAGTTCTCTAACGAGGCTTCAGAATCCTCTGTAACTCTATAGTAACAGACAACATTTTGGGTCAGAAAAAAACCCCATATTTTCTGCTATTTTGTCCGCAGATGCAGTCATGCTACTAAAACCAGATAGAAATCAGCATATTTGCAGGACTCCAAATAACACATTTGTTGTCTGGGAGGCTACAAATGTACTTTATAGTGCTTAAGTGCAGTGCAGCTCTCAACTTTTGCATCCTGTCAAAGACTTTTCTCCATGTTCTCACCTAAGATTTTTCCAAGTTGAGTCCGTACTTTTGTCCCAAATGTTGTCTTATCTTCAATGAATACAAATATCTATAATTAATACACATGCACACAGACACACATATATATACACGCAAAATACTTGCATTTCTCAGAGAGAGATGAAGAGATTAACAGAGCAATTGAAAGATAAGACAAAGTTGAAATAAATTAGCCAATTCTAAATCAATCTTACCTCTTTTCAGTTTGTTTGGGTTCTTTAAGGCTACTGTTATGATACTGGAAATCCACATGCCTGACTAGTGCTAAGTAATTAAGCCTATCAAATAATACTGAAAGTCTGAGACAAATCCAGTTATTAAAGCAGCATTATCAGAGTAGCAGTTTCTATTCTCTCTTCCTTGACTAATCATGAAAGTGTCCTTGAAATATCCTGGAATATCCCCTCCAGATTCTTTGATAAAACCAAAGGAAACACTTCATCATCTGAGTAATTTTAATACATTTATAATAACACAGGGCAATTGCTAAAATTTCACCAGTACTGTGTGAATATTAATAGAACGAAGGCAATAATGTTCAGTTTTTACTTCACAACACAAAGTACAGAACTAAGATTCTAATTTCTAACAGATTTTCTTGTATTTGCACTTAACTTGTGGTTATTTCAACATCTCTCAAGTTATATCAGAGTAAAGAAATACTAAGACAAAGAAGTACTTTTTGAGGAAAATTAGAAATAAATATGAGAACATTTTCTGACACTTCATAAAGAGCTTGAATTGTGGAAGACTAGATTTTGCAAGTTTTAATTTGGTTGAAGGTTATGCCAAACTAAATTACCTATGCTGCTCACGTATAGGAGTTGCTGCTACTTTAAAATAGAGTGCTAGATAAAGAAAAAAATCTGAAATAGTTATTTTTAAAGGATTAAACAGTTACTATCAGTTTTGAAACAGTCTTCGTTAATAACTTCCCCCTTATAGTTTTCAGGAACTTGCTAACTGGATAATGTCTAGTTAAACTATGACAATTATATATACAAGGGAGAAAATTAATATACTGGTTAAATTCTAGCTTGTAAACTCCTAATCTCCCTCAAGATATACTTTCTAGGCATATTTATATATGATACCTAGGTAGGAAGCTTTTCTCTTCCCCATCTCATAGTTTATTGTCAAATTATAACTCTTGATTGGGACTAAGAACTTCTGAATTCTGTTCTCAGCTCTGCCACCAGCTATGTGAATCTGCCAAAATCAAGTCAGTCTAATGCTTTTTGTTCTTTGTGTAAAACGGATCTCCTAATATTTTTCTTGCAGTGTTCCTAGGAGGACAAGTTCATCTCTCTCACTTCCTGAAGTATTTTGATGTAGACAATTAGACTCAAGATGAAAACAAAAGTTTAAATTCTTAAGTGGAGTTTGTCAAGCGATGAATGTAAAATTAAATGATTTCACTATAGCTCATAGAAAATTCTTTGCCACAAGTGGCACAACTGTAAAGGGCACTATCATACAATTTAATAACTCTGGAAAAAGATGACCAATCCAGAAGAGGTCTGAGTCACAGCAGGCACCTGCACAGGCAATCTTTGCTAAAGAACTTTTCAGTGGAAAAGTTTCATACTCTCATATGGGTTTGGATGTTTTCTACCTTTCATTCACTTTTAAAAGGATTTCTGAAAAATAAGATATTGCAGTTTAGCATGCAACACAGTGGATGTATAACCTATAATGACACATCATTAAAATCTACCTCATTAGATTCAAAACCTTAATAGAAGAGCAAAAATGTTTGTTTGCTCTTCACTAAAATATAGCAAGTTAATAATAGCAGGCGTTAAACATAAGGCACTTGGCAGGGTTTTCTTCACAATCAAGCTGCAAGTCAAAAATAAACCCTTTTTTTCCAGCAGCATGAATATAATTTAACACTTAACAACAGAAAAAAAGAACTTACAGGTAAAGCAATCTTTTAGCAAATTTCTGCTATGACAGAGCTTCACATGACCCTTCACATTACTTCCTGGGTTCATTTCCTAGAACAAACAGAAACAAGACACATGTGAAACCAGTTATATCATGTTGAAATATTGTATACCTACACTTAATAGCCTTAAATCATGTTATGAAGCAAGCTTTGGAAAAATATTTTATGTTGGTGTCTTCCAGGTGGTACAACCTAAAACAACACTTCTGGACTTGAAAGGTAGTCTTAAATAACCTTTACTAAATCCTACACCATATACTGGTTCCCATTCACCTTTCTGTAGACTATCAGATTGATCTGAGATTAAAGATTAATCCTTGGTCTCTCTGAGCACAGGAAAACCATACATGAGTTTCCCTCTATCAGCCACACTAGTGGAAAAAGCCTTTTTGTAGCCAGCTAACCCATATGGCATTGGCAGAATACCATTCAAGAATAAATAAAGCTTAATAAAACAAAAAAACCAAAACACATAATTTGTTCGCTAGCAATGTTTTTACACACATTTGCTTGCAAAACAAGCAGTAAAACACATTAAACATTTAACTAAAATAGTTATCTTATGAGGGCAACAAATACAAGCTATGTCCACGAAAGGACCCAAACCAGCTAAACCTGAGCTGCGCAGGAGCACATGGTGGGTGCTCGCAGTGGGCAACTCCCTGCTGTGGGGGACAGAGGCCCCCAGCTGCTGCCCTGAACTGTTGCCTGGGGTGGTCTGCTGCCTACCAGAGACTCAGATCAAGACATTGTGGAAAGGCTGCTGCAGATTATTACCCTCTGCTGCTCTTCCACACAGGCACCAATGATGATGCCGGGGCAATAAGGAAAGCATCACGCATTGACTACATTGCTGTGGGATATGATAGGGGGGCATTGGGGGGTGTCAAGGGCATGGGAGCTCAGGCAGTTTTCTCCTTAGTCCCTCCAGAAAGGCAGGTGTGAGGAGGAGCAGACAGATCCCACAAGTCAACAATTGGTTGTGCAGTTGGTGTGGGTTTTAGTTTTTATATGATCATGGGATGCCCTACAAGGACAAAGGATTGTTTAGCAGAGCTGGTATCTACCTAAGTGGGGAAAAACATTTTTGCCAACAGGCTGGCCAAGCGAATAACGAGAGTTTCAAACTAGGAATAACAGGGGCAGGAGAGGATGACCAACAATCAAGTGAGGAAGTGAAAGACCAGGTTGGCAAGCAAAGAGTATGGGGTAATGTGAATAGGAGAAAATTTGTAAGCAAAAAACAGGGCTGTGGGGGTCCCACCCCAACCGTGTCCACATACATAGGGAAATGCCTACCAGGCAGAGTTATGGAGAAGGCTCTCCTACCTTCTCTGGGAAATCAGCATGCTTTTGTACCTCTCAAAAGAGGTATGCTAATGCACGCAGCATAGGGAACAGGAGGAATTAAGAGGTCTGCATGCAGTTGGACCTCACTGAGATCACAAAGACACATGTAGAACAGCTCACATGAACATGAAGGTGAACATGAAACATTCCTACTGGTGTATCTGCAGCATAAGGAAGACTGAGGAAAATGGTGGCCTAGTGCTGAATGCTAATGGGGACCTGTCACAAAGGATATGAGGAAGGCCAATACACTGAATGCCTTCATCTCACTCTTCACTGATAAAACCATCCCTCAGCAATCCCAGGTCCCTGAGATCAGTGAGAAAGCCTGGAGCAAGGTAGATTTCCCCTCAATGGAGGAGGATCAGGTTAGGAAACATTTAAACAAACTGGACACACACAAATCCATGGGCCATAATGAGGTGCACCCACACGTACTAAGGGAGCTGGCTGATGTCACTGTGAGACCACTCAATCATTGAAATATCATGGTGATCCAGGGTGGGAGGAAATTCTGAGGACTGGAAGAAAGTAAACTTAGCCCCTACTTTCAAAAAGGGCAAGAAGGGGGATCCAGGAAACTGCAGGCCAGTCACAGCCTCACCTCGATCCCTGGAAAGGGAATGGAGAAAATAATCCTGAAAACCATTGCCAAACACAAGAAGGACAAGAAGGTGTCTGGGAGTAGTGAGCATGGATATATGAAGGGGAAATTGTGCCTGACCAACCTGATAGCCTTTCACAATGAGAAGGCTGACCCAATGGACAAGGAGAGAACACTGAACATTGCTTATCTTGACTTTAATAATGTTTTCGTCACTGTCTCCCATTGTCTCCTCCCTGACAAACTGATGAAACACGAAACAGGTAAATGGAGAGCGAGGTGAACTGAAAACAGGCTGAACTGCTGGGCTTGGGATCAAGGACAAGGGTTGTGGATCAGCAGCACCAAAGCCAGCTGGAGGCCAGTCATCAAAGTTCCACGGTGTCAATGAGAGCCAATACTGTTCAACAACTCATCAAGAACTTGCAAGATGGGACAGAGTGCACCTTCAGCAAGCTCACAGATAATACAAAACTAAGAGCAGTTGATACACCAGAGGGTTGTGCTCCCGTTCAGAGGGACCTTGACAGGCTGAGAAATGGGCCAACAGTAACTTCATGAAGTTCAGCAAAGTCCTGCACCTGACAGGAATAATCCCATGCACATTGGCAGAAAAGGACCTGAAGGACAACAAGCTGGCCATGAGCCAGCAATGTGCCCTCACAGCAAAGGCGGCCCACATCAACCTGGGCTGCATTAGGAAGAGTACCACCAGCAGATTGAGGGAGGTGATCCTTCCTCCCTACTCAGCTCTGGCGAGCCATCCTGAATCCTGGGCCCAATCCTGGGCTCCCCAGTTGCCAGTCCAGCAAAAGGTCATGAAGGTAATTAAAGGACTGGAGCATCTTTTGTATGAGGAGAGGCTAAGAGAGATGGGGGCCTTGAGAAGAGAAGGCTCAGAAAGATCTTATCTGTGTTTATAAATACCTGATGGGGGGCAGAGTAAGGAAGGCAGAACCAGATTCTTCTCAGTGGTATCCAGTGAAAGGACAAGAGGCAAAGGGCATAAATTAAATACAAGGTATCCCATTTAAACATAATGATTTTTTTTTCCTGTGAGGGTGGTCAACCCATGGCACAGATTGCCCAAGATGGTTGCAGAGTCTCCACCCTTGGAGACAGTCAAAATCCAACTGGACATAGTCCTAGGCAATGTGCTCTAGGCGACCCTGCTTTGACCAGAGGGTTGGACAATCTCCAGGGGTCCCTTCCAACCTCAACAATTCTGTGATTCTGTAAAGTGTTTTATTTAACTGGTCTCTGCTCAAAATAAATTGAAAAAAGGTTAAAATAAATTGAAAAGAGTTTAATCACCCATGAAATCTCTTCTCTGCGACGCATGGAAAAAAAAATTCAAACTCATTGTGCTTTACCTAGTGTAAAAGACATAAAAAGGTTATAGCTGAAAGCTATCAACATATAGTAACCCTGACCCTAATGAAAGCCAACATGTCTTTTGGCCTCTGATATCAATGGCAAGACTTTACACCCATAGATTAAAAGCAATGGAAGAAACTCAGATACTCTGATCCAATTCATCCAATCCAATCCATTCATAAAATTTTTCCCAATAATTCCTGCTTCAAACTCTCCTTGTTTTCCCTGAAAAAGCAGAATATACATAAATATATGACTTCAGGCAGATATTCACATGTGATATTTAAAATAGATTAACAACAAATACATCAAAAGGAAATACATACTTAAAAACAAACAAACATTACTCTGACCACTCAAAAAATTGTTAACATGCAGTCTAAAAATGTGAATCAACTGCATGGCATTCTGTGGTATGGTATTTCATGGCATTTCATACTAAATGAAACACACTGATAGTTATGTGGGCATTTATGGGTTTATGACTGCATGACCCAAAGAACAGTTCCACTGTATGTGCAGAAATCAACCGATGGAGTAAGTTTTATAGCTCATGAAGTAAAGCAGCACAGGTACAATGTAGATTAAAAGTCCAAAGAAATTTTTTTACAGTCAATGTATTACTTGGGGGGTGGGGTGGGGGGTGGGGAATCCTTTAGCAGCTGAAATCATACATCTTCAAGACAGCAGATTAAGCTTTTATTTTTCTAGAAGCTTTTTTTTTTTACAAGTTTGAATTTAAGTTGTTGACAAGATATGACTACAAATTATATTTCAAATTTTCCAACTATCTATTTCCTCAGAGAAAAATTAAACAGCACGTGCCTATTTTATTCATTGCCAGGGAAAACAAAGAATATACGTTAAACAAGCATACAGTGGATTTCTGTACATAGGTACTCTTACAAAAGCATGTTGCATGTATACAGTCACATGAGTATCTTTTGCGTTCATGTTGCTAAGGAAACAAACTTCTGTGCCAAGCATATGATTACAAAGACATTCTAGTTCTTAAACAGGGTGGGTATGTGTCTTTTTTTATTTTTTTTTAAATCAAGGGAAAAAAGCTATTGTATAAGGTTATGGAAGAGCTTTCAATAGCCAAGAGCACATTAAGCTAACAAAATAATAACGTCTGAAATAATACAAAGTTTTTCCATTCCATAGTGTTTGTGTACTTAGATATAACTTTCGAGGCTAGCCCAAAAGGTAGTAGATGACAGCATAAAGTTAGGACATTACTGGTTTTGCGTAACACAGAAGACGAGGCAGATAAACCCTGAAATTTTCTTTGACTTGTTGAAAAGTCAAAACCTATGGGAAACCTTCACTACTGAACTATTCATATCAGACAGTTATCAATGGCATAAGATAAAATACCATGAAAATATACTACCCCATTTAAAGGAAGACAAAACAAGTTTGCTATAAAAGAACTGTGTTCTGAAAATTAAACTATCAGCACACCCATTAAAAAAGGATGAATCAAAGAACTATGTTACATAGATCTGAGTTCATGTTTTCCTGTTGTTTCACAGAACATTACACAATCTCTATTCAATACCTGTATCCATTTTATTTATCTTAGTCCATCTGCTCTACAAATGTTCTTGCAAAGCAGTTTCCCATGGCAACATCAAATATACATAGTCCCAGTCTCCTCTTGAAGCACTTCTAACTGATCCACTCCTGAATTTCAAGCAGCATCTTTTTCTGCAGTACTTAAGTAAATAATAAATAAATGGAGTATTTCATCAAACCAAAAAACACACACAAATGAAACAAATACCCATGAATAAAATCCCCTAATTAGGGGATTTTTATTTTATTTTATTGTTTTTATCATTTCATTTAGGAGAGAATTACATTTAAATCATCTAAGGCAGGGATGGGAGATCTATGTTATAAAAAAAACCTGTCGTTCCGTTGGTAGTTTTTACTTGATTAAAATTTCAAAATCATTATGTTACATGTAGCAAAACAAGTTGTGCATAAGTTTTAAAGAACAAGGTTACCCTATGCTAGAAAACAAGTTTTGGAATGAAAAGCCAATGACTGCTTACTATGGGACAACTTCAGCTAGTGATCATCACCTACAAATCATTAATAGCCCATCTAATTTTTTCATCCTCATGTTTACAATGATCAAAGAAATATGAAGAAGAGGAAAATTGTTCTACACATTTTCATGGAAGATGATAAAAACCTAATAATAGCGATTTCCTGAAAGTAACTTATATTTTACCCAAGAATCTATTTTGAGAACCCCTTTCTCCCTATTCTAAGAAGTGGTAGAAATATACAACATACATTTTTAAGTGAAGATCTTCTGAAAAAGTCTCTTAAAGTAAGCACTCAAACCTCAGTAAATATCGTGTTAGTCTTGAGCACACTGGTTCTGTGCGAAATTGTAACAGAAATGTTGTTCAAGCTGTAAATTAAAGAAGAATTGTCTTGAGTTAGGAAAACTGGCCTGCTGAATTTCAAAGTCCAATATCTGCATTTTAGATTTGTCTGTCCAAGACCACCAGAAGCAGCTAGGAACAGGCCCTGCGGAGACTTAAAAAGTAATCAGACCTTCTGGGTCACTTCTTCACCACTGTACTTTAGTTTATAGTAGTTTATAATCTTTAAGAACTGCTACATATTTATGCAATCTCAGATCCACCATAAACAGCAGGATGAAATTCCCACAATAGTTTTCTACCAGCATCACCTCCTTTCGTTTATACATTTACTTGGGTCATTCTTGGGTTTTCCCAGGCATTCTCTTCTGTTCGTCTTGGAATTTGGCCCAAACAGGCTTTACAGATTGGTCTAGATTGCTGGTCTGTATGGTGAATTTCTGTACAATAATTCTGGTATTTTTAGGTAGAAAGGCTTCTTTGCATGTCTTAGGTATAAATGACACTAAGGGCTAACATAGCAAATGTGGCATTTCCATGGAGCACAGGACAGATCTACAATAGGACGACAGCTCAGCTGGTCTGTTGCATATGCAGCAAGTCCAGTTTGCTTTACAAATACATGCATATGTTGCTGGACAGATAAGTCCAAAATACAAATACAAGGGCCCTCTACCTGCAAATAAGAGCACATGAAATATCTCTTTACAAAACCACCTGTAAGCTCACCTGCTACCTCCCCAATGATTTTCTACTACCCATCAGCCAAAGTACACTGCCTACAATTATCAGCAGACAGAAATTCTACTTGTGGTGAACAATAGATGCATTTTATCATTACACTCTAAAAAACTTTATTCTGTATTATTTTTAACAGGTCATTAAAATATGCCCTTGAGTTGATGAGTGATATGTATATGATTTCTAACGCATTTTATTCCTCAAGCAAAGGCAGGTAGTAGTACTTCTGTCATCAGTCACTAAGGCAATGCTAAAAACTGGTAATTCAATTCCTTAATTGTATGAACCTAACCATGCATGTGTTTTATTATTCTTTACTATACACAAAATGTTTGTCTTAAATGTGTAGATTGGTTTATAAGAAAATCAAAGGTAAAAACATTTCAGCCAAAACTACACTGAAAGCTATAAAAAGTACATTACTGCAAGTTTTCATCAAACCACAATTATTCTGTGTTTATCTGTCCATAGGAGGATTAGATTTCTACTCATTTTAAAATACCATAGTAAAAACACCAGTGATAAAATGATCAGTAGCAGTCAATTTCATTACATGCAACAGATACATGTGAAATCAATTGGCTAAAAGCAGAGGACATTTTGAATAATATTTTTCAAATATGCTACTTCAAAAGTAATGGTCTAAACTAAAAATAAACTACAAACTCTTAAAGGACTAACATCCTGCTTTTTCTGACAGTGTCTGAAAGACTATAAAGCCTTTAAATTATTAGAATCTATTCTAGAAATGGCTAAGCAGCCAGTACTGTATTCATTTATCCTTTGTCCTTTTAAGCTTTCAGGGTGCTGTGTAGCCATAGTAACTATGCCTTTTCTCTGTGAAATCCATTAGCTGGTCTCAATCTGGGATTCAATATTACCATAAAACCAAAGCCAAAGATTAAAAAAAAAAATAATGATTTAAAAAAAAGATTATTGGTGACAAGCATTTCTTTTAAAAGCAATTTCTGCTTATTTATGCTTTATACATAACAGCAAAAGAAACCAAAAGGTTAAAAGGACATCAAAAGATAAATTCAAAATGAATTTTACAACTTGGTTACCATCAGGAATGACACAATACCACCTCAAACTAGATCTCGGAGCAAAACTAGCTCTCATCTGCATTAAGTCAGTCAGTGCTGGTGGCTGGCTGGCCATCAATGAATCATCAACAGATGAGCTTTCAACCTCACCAACTCACTCCCTTTCTGGCAGCAGACTAAGGTGCAAGTATTAGAAAGGAAGAGAGACCAGGATTTGCACTGCAATTTGGACAAGCCCACACAAGAGATAAAAACCACTTTTCTTCCTACAGTAACTTTTGTGTGACAATACAGACAGACTACAAATAATCTGTTGAATCTCTATTGTAGAAGAATTCTATCAATTGGAAAGGGCAAATCTTGGACTCTTATGCCATGTAGGCAACTTTGAAAGAGGGCAGGTGTTTCAAAAGACTAGGATAAGCTTTATCCTGTATCCTATTTGAATATGTTGGTTTTTGTCATGACAGCCCTGAGCAACTTCAATGCCAGCTCAGTCCTGACATCGGTTACAGGTAAACTAAGCTAATGACATTGCCCCTGTTTGTTTGAATCCTAATTACCAGGAGTCACACTTGGCAATTAGGAGGAGCTACATTTTTCTGCAAGTAGTTGGAATATATTCCACAGTTGGAGTCTGCAAAGTGTTGGAATATATTCCACAATCCACTAATTTAAAAATAAAGAATTCCTTGAGTCTTTTGTACTGGATACCACATTCCTTAACTAAAAATTTTCACTGCCTCCTCAGCTGTTTAACTGTTAGTTCAACTTCTGCTGATTTGATTTTATACTTCCATTTGCTTCTGCATTATATTAGAATTAAGCATGATTCAAAGATGAAATATCTGCCATGGTAAGAAGTGTGTATGTTTGGACTGGGGGAAGGGAGGTTTCCCGTTAATAAGAGAAAATGAATACATACTGGTGTTTTATTTCTGCTTTCTAGCTCCTTATTCTGCTATTGACCTTCTTATAACAAGCAACAAGACTGAACGGCAAGGCCATGTTCGTATAGGATAAAGAAAGATCAGGATTATTTTTAAGAGGCCACCAAAATTGCAAAATGAAATCATACTTGCATTCAACAGAAGAAAAAAAAAAATTCATGAGAGTTACCTGAATCTAAACCTTCTACTTTTTCCCCTATAATACACAACTTGTAAAGTCCTGACTTCATTGAAGCTAATAGCAAAACTCCCATAAACTTCAGTAGGGTGAAGATTTCATTCTATGTATATTTGTGACAAGGATGACATAAGAGGGAATTAAAGGTCATACCTCCTGTCACTACAGTAGAGGACAAAGTCGTGTCATCACAGTTTCTACACCTGACTTGGCCAATGATTCTGTGATCATCAGCTTGTCCCTGATCTAAAGCAGAATGGCAGCACATTTTAGAAGTCACCATGTAACGCTCAATAATAGCCCCAAACCCTTCTGAGAGTTCAACACTCAAAGAAAGATGCACAAAATGCTTCTTTCCAAATATTCTTGGTGCTGCCTTTCAAACAAAAACAGAGGGATGCTAACCTTTACTTTAAAACACAGTAAGTATATTGAGGAAGGCAGAGATGTTCTCAACAGTTAAAACATTTTGACAAGACACTAGAGATCCAGATTCAATTTTGTCCTAAGCATTAAGATACCCAAAGACACGAGCCTTACTACTTAAAAAAATCCCCAAAACCAAAAAACCCCTTTGTCATTAGCGATGACTGTGCAATTTCATCAACTCAGGGTATAGAACAAAGTACTTCTACCCATATTGACAGTACAATCTGTGAACTATGATCTTTGGAGAGGACAGCAGGATATATAGGTACTTTCCTTTTTCCACCCAGCCTTACTGCTGCAAAAGGCTCATAATGGGAAGCAGCACTGATGGGACAAATCACAAGAAATTAAATCCAGCTCTGTGAATAGGGATTACCTAAAGTTGAAAAAATCTGAAAAAATCAGAAAAGCTGGAGATCTGACAGAATATAAATAGGTGTAGGTGCTCTCAAAAGACTTGCAAGTGTGGCAAAATCCAATGAAAACTTTTGCAAACACTACAACTTAGAATGCCTTGAAAAACAGCAGTAATTTTCTGTTCCCAAGGCTTCACATCAAAACATTGCACAGTATTCTCTCTGTACATGCCTGTTTAAGTAACTTTACCATTTACCTACATTTATTGCATGAAGTTTTTTTTCAAAATTCAAAAGTTATTGTTCCTTCCTTTTATCATTGATCTTTTAATATTTTCTAATTTATATAATAAAACTAAAAGAAACACCAAAACTTTAAGCCACATATTTTCATAGCTTCAGTTTTCACTGCATTAAATTCTAGGGGGTTAATGCCTTTAAAGCCCTAAGAATATTCTACAAGCTTTAAATTGTGAGGGAACACAAGATAAACCTCTCTAAAACCTGTGGTACCAATTAAAATAAACTTGAAAGAGGACTAGTCACGGGGAGTTTAATTCTCCTCGACATTAGAAAACAAGAGAACCTCACACAAATAAAACATCCATATAATATCTTCATCTGAGGAGGCTCTGCGAGGGTGTTTTCTATGTCCAACGATATTACTTCTTTCACATAAACCTCTCTCCTCACCCTCCATTCCAATACTCTGCAGTTGCCATAGTTACCATTTTACATGACCATAGCGTGAGTAATGACCTTACATTCAATACATCTCCAAAGGCTCCAAGTTCACAAAATATTTCAAGATTTGTGCAGAAATTTTGCCATGAAATCTCACTAAAAGATTGGCAGGTGCCAAGGCACATTCAAACAAATGTCTCTTTTTGAAGACTGGATATTTTATTTGCTGCAAACTTGCAGCCACAATGAAAGTATAGGAACTGAAACCATGGCGTGACTCATTAATTACATTCTGACAATTTAGACACGTAATTTTAATAATTCAAGTGGTTTTAAATAAGGAAGGTGATCCAACTGTAAGCAAGTTTCTCTTTCCAAATTCCAGTAAAATTACATGAAGAAAAATCCTAAAACATTCCTAAAGCACAACATCGTAAGCAGAACCTGAGCGTTCCTATAGCATTTACAGATTAACGTTCCCCATATGGTTTCAACACAGCTATCAGGAGCACACAACACACAAAGAGCAATCGTTCTCCTAAGCTTGAAGGATGACAAAAAAAATCATAGTGATGACAATCTAAAAGTCAGGTGTCATGCCCATAACAGAGAAGTCACTGAATCTTTAACTACTGTCCCATAATGAACAAAAGTAGATATATTGGATTTCTGGAGGTCCCATGGCCTTGCTCTTATGGAATATGGAATATAAAGAACCGTGCTTGGAGTAATTCTGAATTATGTCTGAAATCCTTTATGTAACACAGATTACTGTCTATTGACTGATACATAAAATCCAGGTACACATTGCATCTATCCAAGGAGCAGAACTTCCTAAAAGCAGAAATGAATCTGTGTTCATTGAATGAAGTGTAGGATTGTCGGGCCCTGCTATAAGTTTCCAAATATGCAAAGGAAAACTCTTCTCCCTACTTTTCACTTAGCTGAAAGCACACACACGATTATGGAAACTGTCCTAACTGCCAGATATGTGACGGTCACAGAAAAAAAATATGGTAAAAATTCCATAATTTGAAATACATCTTTTAACAAATTAGAAGAACCTACATCCCATTCAGTTTTTTCTATTCAGTTAGGTCAGATGCCTTACAAGCCACTCAATTTTTTTTTTGTCCTTCTTATTTCCCAAATAAAAAGAGAACATGACAAGATGACAAGAATCTATGTGGATAAAACTGATGTGATGCTAACAGGCAAAGGGATCTCATGAAGTTATGAGAACATCATATCCATCCACTTATTAGCATATACATAATTTGTAAATCAGAATTTTAGTCACAGAGTATCACTAGCTCACCAGTTAGCACTAAGGATCACAGTGTGTGAGAAGGTTATTTTCACATTCGTCTTGTGAAATCCTGTGATCTTTCATATGCAGAGCAACATCACCCTGTCCCTTATCTCTTAAAACTGTACTCTTATGTGAACATACTTGAAGATTCCAAGTTGGTTTTAACCTTAGAATAACAATGACAAAAAGCCATCTGTGACAACCCAGCACTTTGCAATATATGCATTTATTTCCCTACTTAGTATGTTTGGCATCTTTCTCACCTATATATGGCCAAATTTTTTTAAGCTGCTCTTCTGATGACACTGACCCTGCTATGCCTGCTGATCTCAGTTTTTTCAATGCAGACAGAGAAAGAGCAACTAGAAGGGGTCTTCTCTTTCCAACATTTCCCACCCTGGCCTGGCATGAAGACAAGAGCACACTGGAAGATCAACAGATGGTCTAGAGCCAGATGAAACAGATGCAAGTACTTCCCATGAGCCTCAGAACTGAGGAAGCCAGGTTTCTGCATCTGATGATTGGCTTTTTAGGTGAATTATGCCAACACCATACTATCACTTTCTGTAAAATATTTTGGTCTCTATGCACAGTCTGCCACATTTCTATGTGTACTTTAAAACCTTGCTCACACTAGCAGTTCCTACCATTCAAGATCTCCTCCTAAAATCAACAATGATCAACAATGAAAATGATCCAAAGTGTCGAGCTCAAAGGGTTCTGGATCAGCAGCACCCAGTCCAGCTGGAGGTCAGCTGGACTCACCAAAGGCACACCCCAAGTGTCAATACAAGAGCCAGTACTGTTCAACATCCTCATTAGTAACTTGCAAGGTGGGACACAGCGCACCTTCAGCAAATACACAGATAATGCAAAACTAAGAGAAGTAGTTGCTACATCAAAGGGTTGCACAGACCTTGACAGGCTAGAGAAATGAGCAAACAGTAACCTCATGAAGTTCAACAAGGGTAAATGCAAAGTCTTGCACCTATGGAGGAATAACCCCAGACACCAGTACAGGCTGGGGGTCAACTAGCTGGAAAGCAGCTTTGCAGAGAAGGACCTGGGGGTCCTGGTGGACAAGCTGACCATGAGCCAGCAATATGCCCCCACAGCAAAGGTGGCCCACAGCAACCTGGCGGTGTCACCAGGAGGTCAAGAGAGGCACTCCTTTCCATCTGTTCAGTACCAGTGAGAAACATCTGGAGTGCTCGGTCCAGTCCTGAGCTCCCCAAGACAATAGAGACATGGGCATAGAGGAGCAAGTCCAGTAAAGGGCCATGACTGGAACATCTTTTGTTTGAGGAGAGGCTGAGAGAGATGGGGGCATTCTGCATGGGAAAGAAGGCTCAGGAGAATCTTATCCATCTGTGGATCTTATAACCTGATGAGGGGCAGGGTAAGGGGGGGGCAGAGCCAGGCTCTTGCCAGTGGTGCCCACTCACAAGACACAAGGAAATGGGCACAAACTGAAATACAGGCAGTTCCAGTTAAACACGAAAAATCTTAGTGTCAGGTTGGTCAAACACTGGAAAATGTCACCCAGGCTGCTTGTGGAGTCTGCATCCTTGGATATGCTCAAAAAATGACTTGACATAGCCCTGTCCAACCTACTCTAGGTGACCCTGTTGTAAGCAGGGGAGTTGTGCCAATCTCCAGAGGTCCCTTCCAACCTCAACATTCTGTGATTCTCTTCAGAACTGCCATCTCTGGCTTTAGAACAGGCAACCCATTTGAGGTTTCTCCCCTACATTGAGAATCAATGTGCCTACACAGTATTTTGTTCTGATCCAGTTTTTTGTTGCAGTGTCAACTTCATCAACAACTGAACTACTATATTCTCATTATTGTCTGTTGCCTTGAAAGTAACAATTCTCATATTCATCAGCACCACTAGTGCCCAACTTATTGTCAAACAAAATCTTAAAAAAAAACAACCAAAAAAAAAACCCAGGGAAGGGGGTTTATAGGAATAAGTATTCTGTGATTTGTTTTCTCAATTGCCTTTCAATAAAATTATTTCATAATGAAAAATCTACACACTAAGATCCAAGTGACCACAAAGTACCCGCTGTTTTCCCAGTCCTGGTAAATTTTGCCTTTGATAAATCCCAATCCCAACCACTCTCATTCACTATACAAAATAGACATTGCATGTCACTCAAAATCTGGGAAAAAAAAAAAAAAAAAATTTAAGTTTGTAATTCTCCATGAAGCGAGCTGTACCTCTCATTTCACGTTTCACACTTACGAGAAGACTGTTTTAAAATTTAAATGTTATGTTAGTATTTGTAACCTCCTTTTATGTTCTGTTTTGATGCTTTGTGAATAGAATATTCATCTAGCATTTAAATTAATATGTAATTGAAGAAAACTCAGTTCTGCATAGCTCATGAATTTGAGAATTCCCAGTACCTAGTTGTCAAGCAATACCCAGCAAGTTCTCATGAGGAAGTACTACACATACCTTCCTGCTCCCATATGATATCTCCCATTACAGATTCCTTAATTCATTCCTTACACAGCTGCAGGGAGCCGTTCTACCTCTACCTGAACCATTTCCCCCCACCTATGAATTCAGTTACAATTTTTTTCTTGATTAAAATCATCACTAGCTTCTTTTTCTTCTCCTGAATTCATTTTAACCTAGGTCTCTTCCATGCTATAAGTCACCAGGAGGCTGTGCAAATGATCCTTTTTCTAGGATCAAGGAAGAAAGTACCTGAAGAAAAAGGGAAGGGTTCTTGCGGTATCATTGACTTAAAAGTGTTTATGAATCTACATCCTCAGAAACCAAAACTAAGTATAAGGTAGAGTGAAAGATACATGACCAGTGATAAGGTGCATAAACTTCACCAGGTCACAGAGCACCTGGTGCTTATTGCCTTACGACGATTAAATACACTGGGAATATCTAAAGAGTAAGTTAGAGAGGTCATAACATAGCCTTTGGCCTCTCTATTATGATTTCTGAAAAGAGGAAATAAGATTTGTTGTCTGTGATGATGCTGCTCAGAAGTAGCGTTGGCACATTTAGATGATTAGCTATCCTAGCGTACCTCACTGCTAAACCGATAAAGTCTTACTTAACAACTTAAGGAAAGTACAACTGGAGTTCCTGCACATTTAAGACGTGCTTATAATGAAGATGTTGCCTTAAAGTTGGAGCAAGAAGTTTAAGTTAGTGCCTCAGGTAATCCAATTTCTGAACCAAGAGAAACATGCAAAGCACTCTTACCAGTGCCAGCCTCCCTGACTTAACGTTTGCAGTCTACGTTCAGTATACTATATTCTCAAAACTTTGATTGCATAAACCCTCTATTTTCTGTGCTAGAGAAGATGCATTCTTATGCCTTTACATCAATTAAACCAAGCCCCAAAACTATAATACCCCTAGAAAATTTGTGCAACATATTTGTCAGACAATATGCAGGCCCTGCATTCCTAAATCATTGGCTAGTGTTAAGAAAAATCTTAACAAAGAATTTGCCATGAGGTCTAAAGCATTTTTATCTTAAACTTTTATTTTCCCCATTCTCAGGAAGAGAACCAAAATAATAAACAAAGCTCAGCTCCATTTTACTTACACACAAGCAAGGTACATCTTCTCAGAAATTTTTCCTAGTAAATACTCATGGAATACCAGCATTTCAAACCACTGCTAAATTGAATATATTCTACATTTCATAAACTCAAGTTACTATTTAGCCACTGAGAACATGACAATACAATCATCAGTTTGTCTCTCTGAAGCTCTTCCTGTAGCTGACTTCTGAAGATCAAGAAGGCTTCAGCAGAATTGAAACAGGGTATTAAAAACTACAAAAAAAAAAAAAGGTAAGCTCTGCAATTTAAATGAAGACTGGCAGTTGTTTCTCTGCTTCTTGCATAAGTGTGCTACTGAATACTGTAATGGCATATCAAATTTACCAGAGCTTTAAGTGGATTTACCTGTACTACTGCTTTAATCTGAAGTCATCAAGTACACTAAGAGGGCTTCTAAATTGATGTACCATGTTTTTCTTGAAAATGAGCTAGAATGCAATCTTGGAATAAAGAAATTTGGTTCTAAAGGGTAAGTAGAATGAAAATACGGAAAGTTTTGCACACAGCTGTCTTCACCCATGCCCCATCCCTGCACAGCAAGTTCCTTCCTACTGGTCTCAGACCAAACCTGAACTTTCAGCAACCCTCTCGTTTGTAACAAACTCCAGGCAGTTCCTTGTCAATCTTCCAGAAGACTTTTCTAACCACCTTTAAAACTTGAACCCACAGACATACAGTCTGCCTGCTTCTCAAAAGCCCACCTTACCTCCCGTCTAAGCCTTCCTAGCAGCTAAGTCAGAGTCTCCTCCTACCTCCTCCACCCAGCACTATCAAAGCCTCTCTGCAGGCAAATCTGGGGAGCTGCTTGCTGGGAAGGAGCAGTCCCCCCTTCCGCCCCCAGATTTCTACCCAATCCATTTTTTAGCATCTGGAGGGAGGCAGTTCTCTTCCACACTGCTCCAGCTATGCCCCTTTCAGCAGAAGAGGATACAGAGCAGGTAATAAACTGCAAACAAACTGCACAGACCATCCATCACACGTGCAGACTCTTCAGTGATTAGGTAGGTAACATCTCTACAGATGTTCAATTTTGGAATGACTTGAGGTTAAGTTCTTATGAGAAACATCTGATTTCTGTAGGTTCCTTCCATTATCTAAATAGCATTTGTTCTCTGCTACTTACTCATGTTTTTCCAATACACTCTGCCTCATTGAAGCACTACATGCTGGCTAACATACTCTTAAGGATCCCACAGTGAAAGCTGGGAGGCTTTTGTCATTAATTACTTCAGACATCAAGTTCTGCATCTCAAAGCTCAGCATCTCAAAGCTCAATCACTGTGCTGCACTTAAGTAAATATCCCCAAGACACATCATCAAGCATATTCTCCACGTCATCTGTAGAGGCTGAAAATTGTCTTCCTATTATAGTTCACTTGAAAGGGAACTGAATTGAGAAAGGAAATGATCATCTTATTCCAGGTCCCAGCTGAAATGTCAAACCACAGAGAAAAAAAAAATTAGACCCTTCAGAAAAAAAAAAAAAAAAAAAAAAAAAAAAAAAACCAAAAACCAAACCCAAACAAAAAAACCACACACCAACCAACCAAAAAAATGCACCCACTAACATAGTTAGCACTAAGGCAATCCTACCTGGAACATTAATAGAAAAGGCCTGTAGAGTCTATATGCAAAAGCATACTTGGGGCCTCTAAGACAGAGTCCAATCAATGGGCCAGAGAACAAGTGCAACAGTGAGTGCATACCATGGCCATATGGCTGCAGTTTTCATGATCATGTGGCTGCATCCTGTGACTGGCATCATACATGGTAGATCTCATCAAATTAACAAAATACTTCTCATTCTTAGAGCTGCCATCAGGCGTCTTTTAGTTAAAAAGGAATTCATAGTAAACACTTTCAAAAATATTATATCAGATTTCTTGTTTCAAACTTGTTTCAAACTCTGAAAGTCTGTCTCCAACTGTTAGTAGGCATATTATTTTATCCAAATTCTATTTGCGTAATCAAGAAAAAGAATGATAGCATGCAACTATTAAACTGCTTCAAATATGGCAAAGAGTATACTGCTTCCAAAAATGATGTTCTGACTGGGCACTTCCAGAAAGACCCAGTAAGCCTGGTGGAACCTGGTGCCACTATTGCCAACAGTCCCTCACAAAATCACTGCTAAATAGGGAAAAGGAAACCTTTTCCCTGTAAACAAGGAAAAAAGTAATAAAGACCCTTCCCTTTCAATGTCCCAGGTGGCCTTTTGACAATAATGCCTACCCCTCTCACTACTTTCTATTGATTCAACAATTTAAGAAAAAGACAATAAATTGAAAACCACTCATAGGCAAGACTCACAGCTGGAGTTCTGGCTGTTTACAATAAGGTCAATTATGTCTGTGAAAATGTAAATTTTGTCTTCTGCTCTGTATCTGGCATAGTATTGAATGCCAGGTTTCAGTGCACAACTTTAGGCGATCAGTGGTCTAGCTTAAGTATTGCTCTGAGACTGTAAAAGAGCTCTGGAATAAATGAACGTAACTAACAACCCCACTCCATAAGCAAAGTAGAATTGCCTGCCCGAGGAGATAGGTTTATCTGTGCAAAACCAGGGTTTTCTAGTTGTAAAAGGCTCGAGTATATACTCATGACCTACCTAAAAATCATCGAAACTGTCTCTCTCAGGCATTTATGAACTCAACCTTTCAACATAAGGATACTGCAGAACCAAAACCCAAGTCTTCTCTATCAATGACAAGAAGAAAACCAGAGCACAAACCTCTTCCCTAAGGAAAGAAAAGGTAATAATAAACCATAGACAGATGTTAGTCATCTGGCAGACTAACAACCTCAACTACTATAGAGATATGTTTGCAGAATACAATACACAGTTCAATTGCCAACACAGTCAGTTTTAATACCAAACACAGAGCTCAAAATCTTTGAGTCATAAATGGATGCTGAATGAACAATTAACCTATTGGACAATGAAGTAAATGGAAGAAATAACAAATCAGGTTCTGGGTACTGTTTAATCTAACTACTGTTTCTAGCTATTTTCACTACAAATCACTTCATACACAAAGGACAGCTAATGAGAAATTCAAATTGCCAACATGTATGTCAGTAAGAAACAAGGCAAATCTAACGATATTGATAACAGACAGCATTTTTTAACTTTTTCTTTTTTTTTTAAATGTAGACAACAGACTGACTGGCTTGTCGTGACAAAACCAAGATCTCACATACGGCTTGTTGTAACTTGATAAATCCCCAATGAAAAAAAAATGAAAATTGATGCATACTAGTCCAGCAGGTAGCTAGTATTTGATGGCAGAGTCTTGGCACAGTCCAAGAGCTTCCTTTGTCCTTCTCTTGCTTCTCTTAGCCGCCAAGGACCTAATTTTGTGGTGTATAGATTTCTTCAGGGTACGTTTTTTTTTTTTAAATTTCTATTCATTCAGATGCATGTTTTAATTATCACAGAAGCAAGAGCTCCAGTATTTCAGTTCTTGCTCATTTGCGAGTTAAAAAATAAAGATAGTATCTAAAATTGGTTTTTTTGCTGCCTGGTTGATTACATTCATAAACAGACTGTACGGGGAGCCAAACTCTCACAGGACCAGTCCAATTAAGAAGTCAAATTGCTATGCTGATTACATACAATCTTCATGAAGTTTAAAATCAATATTTCTCAGAGTAATCTCAAATCTTGTGCACAGTTTCAGGAAACAATTATGCTTTTTGGTTTTATCAGAGTATTACAATTTTCATGTCAGAGACAGACTTACATAGGGATTTTTTTTAAATCTGCTTTCTAAAAAGCATAGCTGCCATCACTTTACTCACATATTTGCCATCATACTTATCAAGTATAAAAAAAAAATTAATTTCAGTGCTGTGAAATGTTCTCAGAGTTTTGTGATGTAGATTCTGACTTGATATTTCAGAATAAATATACTGAGGTTATATTTAGGGAAATCATAATGATCAAGTCAAACAGATAGGAGAGCAACCTGCTGAGGGAGCTTGTTGCCTACCTTATTAACATTGATTAAAGTCTTAAGATAAAGGACTACTGCAGAAATTCTGCTTTCTTGCAGTAAACATGATCTAAAGTTTCTTTAGCCCTAACTTTTAGGCTTGTACAAAACACCTGAGCCTAGGAAAGATGTCAGCTGTTTTTCAAGTAGTGAAAAATCTCCCAGAAGAGACACAGAACTGCAAAAAAGAGCAAATTTTGCCATTTAAAAATTCTAACTCTTCCACAAATGCTGCTGTACCAGCAATCAAAACCATTGCAGGTATCTGATCAGCACAACGATGCACAGACAAAATTATCACTATTATCACTCTGCAATTTCAAGGTTTTTTTGAGAACAGCAATGTACTCACAAAGAGAAAATCCTCCTCACATAGGATATAGCTTCAAAAAGCTTTATATTTCGCAACTACAGCTTTAAACGTAAGCAGAGCAAATCCAGCACAGAACAATGACATATACTTCCAACTCGGCCCCCCAAAGGTCTCTATTAGTAACCATGGTATTTCACTGCTAGACAGATAAAGATATAGCACGTATCTTTTGCTTCCATGAGTATCACTGATAAATTAACAAATGAAATTAAAACTTCATTCTTTAGTCATCACAACAACAGAAAAGGTTCAGGAAGTAACCTAAAGGAGCAGTATATGTCAGAGAACAAAAAGAAATAACGTGACTGTAGGAGGAAAGGGTAACTCTCCTATATGCTCGAACAGTATACATATCAAGAAGCATGCTCTGTTATTCAGGACTTTACAATGATTAGAAATAATAGTCTGAAATTAGGACAAAAATAAAAGTGGGATGCCAAGGAAAACTTTCATAAATTGATATTTATTAGGCTATTAAAAAAATGTTCTGAAACAGCCGAGACATTTAAAGTGTAACAAAGCAAATAAATATGCAACATACTTTTATGCCATACTCAGGAAACTGCAAATTACAGGTTAATAAGTTTATTTTCCACCTTTGATGTCTACTACTCATTCCAACATTTTCTGCTGAGGTAAATATTTGAAAAGAAGAAAAAAACCAAAATGTCGTTTCCTTATTCCATTAAACAATAAATCTCTGTTTTACTCTTAAGTATTCAGAAAGTTATGAATTGGAATAATGCACATGCACTAGCAAAATGTAGGAACACTTATCATACTCAAAGATTTACTACTCAGGCAGAAATTTAGCATTTGAAACATTCCAAGAACAGTATTTCATCTCCTTTTGAAAGGAAAATTACATTATTTTTAATTCATATAAAAGTATCTGAAAATATTTTAAATATAAAAAGAGAAGTTATAGCTTTCCTTTCAAAATCCACAGGTCTGTGGGCTGAATGTGTATTGAGACATGTGACAGAAAAGATACAGGTGGTATCCAAAATAAAGCAGTTTAGAATACACTGCTGTGCAAACTTCAGTGCATGTTATACAAGACAGTATTAAAGCACTGGATATCTGTAAGCAGGGAAATCAGCAAATAAGGTAGAAGATGGCAATTCACAAATATTATATAACTACAGATATGAAAACTTCTACTTTTCGGTTCAACAAAAAGATAAAACAAATATAGACCATTTTTGGTCAGTTAGAACAAAAACATTAAAAACTTCTGGTTACCCAAGAGAATAGAAAAATTATCTGTTTTCTCAAAGTGTTTTTTGAGTGTTCACTTTAGCATGCTACGTTTCAGTCTAGCATGGTGTAAGAAGGAAGCTGGTTTTTTAAGAACACGGAAGTAAATATCAAAACTTTGTGCTATTTTCAACTGAGAACCATTAGGCTTCAGCATTTTCAACACGAAATGGTCTCCTTTTTTGCTTTGTGGTTTTCTTCCTCAAATAATGTAGGCGGTTTTCTTGTGGAATGAACAAATCACCAAAGACAGAAAATATATGTCTAGTTTCAGTTGACTCAAATATGAATCCTGTGAAAAAGTTACCCCTATCCGTTAATCCTGCAGAACTATTGACTTTTGGAGTTTTCTCATTTTATTTTTTCTGTACTGTCAATGGAGCCACTTAAAGGGAGAAGTGTCAAGCCTCAGAGCTATTTGTGCATTTAAAGTTTGTTTCATTTGGGGATTTTTATTGGGTTTTTTGTTGTTGTTTTGTTTGTTGCTTGTTTAATAAATATTATTATACCTACTGGTTGAAGCAGGCTCATTAATACTGGTTCATTGTATTGGCTTCTCAGTTGAGCACACCTGTACTTTCCACTGAATTAATAGGGGTTTACTAGGAAAATTTCTTCACCACCATCTAAATCCTCATTCCAATACTTCTCATATCACATTATGATTGCAGGAATCTCTTATTTACAAATTTTTTCTGTGTATGAAATGTTAAAATAGGAACAGAGCTATCATTATTTCCAATAAGGAGAAATACTTCCAGGTATGCAGATTACAGGCCAGTATTACACCTATATGGGCAAAAAAATCTCATATGATACTTTGCTTTCATGCTATGTCCTAGACCTACATGCTAAGTTTGACAGAATTAGCTGTCTAATTTCAAGTAAAATTAATTCAGCGGACCTCTTTCTGAATTATTTACCAAGTGGCACTTTCATAAAACTCATCTACAAAGCTAGATGTGAAAAACATTTTCATGACTAAGCCCTATGAATTTCACCAGTCTTGCAGAAAAAAGCCAATTGCTGCCAATGAGGTGATTTTGGTTATAAAGTTCTGCTTACATACAAGAGATCAAAGTTTCTCAGCATAATATCCTATTTGAATTTTTTTGGTGTTACTACCAGTATTATCACTTTAAACTGAGGCTAAACAAAAAAACCCCTACAAAAAGTATCATGCTTCAAAAAAGTGTTCTATTACATTACAAAAATGGAATATATATTGAAAGTAAGTAGCCAACAGCACAATAATAGCATCCTATTC
>WAAD01001045.1:127080-137507 GCA_013389945.1 Fregata magnificens
CCTATTCTTGGAACTTTAAATAGCTACAATGTAGTACATATAATCTAGGAGAGAGGTGGAGAAAAATCACCATTGATTCTCTATCCGCTCGACAATAAGTAATTGGACCCAGGAGCTGAATAGTACAGATTAGCATAAAAATACCAGTCAGTTATTACTAGCTGTAATATAGCATTCTGCATTGACAATACTCTGAACAAATACATGCAGAGTTAACTAGAGCATGGAAGCCAACAGATGTCTGAATAAAAAGAGCCAGGGACTCCTGTTAATTTCAATTAGTGACGCAATTCACTCTCACCTTGTACATTCTTCAGATATCTGTACTATTTCAGCATGACGACAAGAATCTACAAATACATGATTACAGTAAAGAAGAGCTCTGAAGATGCCCACAATGAGTACATTTTTTTTCCCCACCAAGGCAAGAATTTGTGTTCAGAAAGAAAACGGATAATCAGTTGTGACGGAATAGGGACAAACTTGAAGTATCCTGTAATTATTGCCCTGTTCCTGTGAAATGCCACATCTTGTAGACCAGCTATAAAAGGCTTGGAACTTGATACATTGCTATTTCAACCAAGTAACAAGGGTATTAAGTTGAATTAAGTTTTCTAAGTAGATAGCCTCCGCTCTCAGGTGTCCACATTAAGGTTCCAGGGGAGTGTTTGGCCTCTGACTGAATTTTGGTAAGAAGGAAGATTTCTTGGAATGTTCTTGGACCCAAATGTAAGAGCTNATCAGAGAGGCAATGAGGGAAGGAAATACAATTGAAATGGCAGATACCCATGAATATCAGGCAAGTATCACACTGGGACACAAAGCAGAGAAGAAACTTTTAGCGCTACAACAATCATTTCATGGAGAGCTGCTTAGGGAAACCATGAGAAATGCAGTCCCAGACTTAGTATTGAACAGTATGCAGGATCTTGTTCAAAATTTTTCTACTGAAAGGCAATCTAATAACCCATTCAGATTCAATATCCCTACAGGAGTTACAAAACCCAGAAAATCCACCACAGTTGTGTGAGACTTCCAAAAGGAAAATGACACAGAAATGAGAGAGCCTATTAAAAAGAAGATAAAAAGAATTGCTAAAAGAATTAAATCCCAGAGACATGTGCATCACTGAAAGACACCATATTGAAAAGACAGTGCCAGTGCACATCACTTATTAAGAAAGGCTTGTCTAAAAGTTAAAAGGAAACTGACTTGGAGAAACAGGCTAAAATCAGCTTTCAGAAACAAGAAAACAACAAAAAAAAATCCATGCATTGAAAAGCTTAGGTTATCTTCAGATGAAGATAAAAATAATCATACACCCTGGTGAATTAAATAAATACAAACAGGTAAAAAAAATTTTTTTGAGGAGTAACTCAGAAATCAAAGCTACCTACGAAATTCAACACCATTCAGAGCTAGGCATCTGCTAGAAATTCTGCAGCACCAGTTGATGATCAGGATACAAAGAAATTCCCACAGAGGGTAACAACATTTCAGCGACATTAAAGAAAACCACTTCCATTGGTATTCACTATGGATGGATAGCAGAGTGGAAACCCCTGGAAGCACCGCTACTTCTATTCCTTCTTTCCAACAGCAAGACTACTCCCATCAGCTGATGAGCCAGTATAATCCTTCTCCAGTTTGGAGAACCTCTCCCACTAACTAGCTTCAGCTTCTAACTGTTTCAGGAGACACAGTCAACTTCCAGAAGATACTGAATTAATTGGAAAGTAACACACTTGTTAACTAAGATGGGCTTTTGTTCTGTTACTCATTTTAACTTTCTACTTAGTGTGGCTAAGTACTGCTTTACATCTCTCATAATCTTAATGGAAGAACAACTAAGGGCTGCCACTCTCAATCCACCATATTATGCAGCATCCAGACAGCCTAGAAACATTTTGCTTCTACTGTGCCAAACAACTAACAATGAATGGTGCAGATCAGGTGAATGAGTGACAAAATGACCTAGTTTGCCATAAAAGTCAGGCAACAGTAAGGAGACGTGCAACCTAAACTGCACTGATGGCTACACCTTCCCAGAATTGCTTCTGGGTCACTCTTTAACATTCTGCTAATTTCATACTCTACTACCTGAAATGCATCCACACAAGGCTCTTTTAAAAATATTGTTTGCTATTTTATCACATTCCTAAATGTGTTCTATCAAGACATACAGTAACTTCTGGTGGTTTTACTCTTGAAAACATTTGTCAGCTAAAACTAAAAATTCAGACGGTACCCGCTTTGCTGAAACATGGAATACGATAATGAAGAACAGCTGGCAAAGAACTAAGTTCTAAAATCTAATGAAAAAATAAGGCTAGTTGTAAAATTGCATTTTTGCAGATGGCAAAAAAAGTGAAAAACTGTCTCGATGTTGGGAGTAGGACTTTTTTTGTTCGTTTGTTTTAAGGAAAAACTAATGCAAAATTGCTTACACTGGTGTTTTCCTTCAAAGACTACTCCTGTTGACAAATGATATTGCAGTGAGAACATTCATGTCAGCCTCCTCTGGTTGCCAGCTTTCCAGCAATTTTGTCATGTCCTTCTACTCCTGTTGCAAATAAAGTGGTAACATTTGACATCTAAAGGCATAACTTCAATCAGACACCTCTTACCCTTACAAGTATGTGGATATTTATTGCCAGATAATATAACGTGTCCCATAGTCAACTGATTCAGTTATGATTTAATTATTTTTGTACAGTTACACTTTTCTTATTTGCATTTTTAAATAAAAATAAGTGTGGACCTGTGCAAACTACAGGTTTTCTGAATAATGCTGTAAATACATATTGATTATGATGACAGTGCTAAGGTGTCAACAGTGCTCTACTTTTCAATGGCTACATCTGAATTCCCTCTCTCCTGCCAGAATTAAGTGATAATGCCAGCAAGAAGACTATCTATCTCAAGAAACTCTGACATAGATGCAATCCTGGCTTTCATAACATAGCTGTTGCAAACAACTTGCTGATTTCTGAGTGTACAATCAAGTAAGTCTTCTGTGAACTTCCTTTATTTGGTTCAGGTTCCCCCCTACAAGCTAGTGACAAAGTCGAGAATGGTAAAAGATAACGAAGAAACAAATGTAAAGCTATTACTATGTGTACCCAGAGGAGTATCTCTCAATGCCACACTGTTTTCATGTCTGGATAAGAGTAACAAAAACATACAAACAAAAAAACATCAGAACAACAATAAACAAAACCCCACAAAACAAAAAAAAAAACCCCAAACCAACCAAAGAACCAAAAAACCCCCAAAACCCGAGTATTTCAGACAAGCAAACAAATTATTTGGGATTCCAGAACAAATACAAAACCAAAAAAAAAAAAGGCAACAAAAAACCACCTCCCCAGTATCAAGGGCAGTACTAGCACTCAAATCTGTGTAACAGGATATTAAAAAAAAATCTCACAGGTATGACCCAATTTTTTCCCTCCATCAGAGTAAGGAGTCACCCAGGCATTATGGCCAAGACTCTACGACCCCTCTTCCCTGCCCACAAAAACGTGGCAGGGATCCTTCCAGCTCCACTGATTCAGCTTCTTCAGGCTTCAATACAAAAATCTTGGGAATGACTTACGGACAGACTTTTCTTAATAGAAGGCTAGAATTATTTTTATGCCTCAGAAGAGCTGTTTCATTACCAGCACTGTTCTTTACCAGTCCTTACACTCAGCTCCCATAGTAACTCAAAACAAACACTGTGCATTTCCAGGTACATTTGTTCTGTTTTGCTCTAAGGACTGCTAAGAGTAGAAATACTCCTCAACGTTTCGCGTCTTAAATTCACTGTGTACTCTCACTACCATGACTTATGATGAACGAATTTAAAAAAAAAAAAAAAATCAGTACACATAAAAGAGATTATAAAAAGATTTAGATCACAGCAATAAAGCAAGCAGACCAAATGCAAGAGCCTGAAGCGTGAGAGACAGGCTCTCATGATCACTCGACGTTCAGTGCTCCGCAGTGAAGTGGAGAGATAAAATGGGCAGGGGCCTGGCTACAGCTATGAGGCAGTTTAGCACATGGCTCCTTACCTACCTTTTAATGTGTTAGTCATCAAATTTCCATTCATGTTTAGTGCTCACAAAAGCATATAGCCAAGTGTAACTGTACAGGTGAGCTTACTAATGCTGACAAATCAAGTGTGGAAGAAAACTTGGTATTTCAAGGAATGAGTTCAGGGTTAAGAGCTTCAGTGCATACACCTTATTTTGCCTCTCTCCTGTATCTATCAATGTAGAAAAGTATTACACAGCATGTATTCACAGAAGAAAAAACACATTCCCAAAAGCTATGCCACAACTTGAGAGAGAAGGTTAACAGCAAGATGAACACTCTCTGGGGAACAACATGGGAGGATACATGTTGGGAGATAACGATCTTACAATTCAGTTCTTTCAGAGTAAAAATAATCTTCACACAGTTAATTTTCATGTCAGGGCTTAAGAAAAAGCAGGTAAGAGAGACAAGTCCTACACACAGTGGGGGTTTTGTTTTCAAATGAAGCACATCAGTGCTGTAAACAGAAACAGGTATACAATTCCTGTAACTGAACAGCTTCAGTACCAAGTTCTCTTAACAAATATTTGGGAAGGAAAAGGAACAGCGACAACAGAAGATTGTCGATCTGCTCTACATAACAACAACTCTGTCAAACTGAGAAAATGCATTTAAGTATTACACTTTAGTAGAAGGTTTGATTATAACTGAAAGTAGAGAGTAAAATACTTGCTATATTTCTTTATTTGATTCAACATATGTCTTTGTAGCACCAGCAGCAGAAATCATAATAGAGCAGTACGGTTAGCTGCACATGCAATCTGAGCTTACTCCCTTTGCTTAAATTGGCTCTTAAAACAAGTTACTCCATAGACATGTAGCAACCCGAGCTTGGAGATAATTTCAGAAAAAGACACTGAGAGATCTGCACATGAAAGCCCATGATGACTGACTTACATCTGTTCATGAAATTCAGTGAAATTCAGTAATGTAAACTCCTAACAGCTAATGAAAAGCTTCTCGGCAAAGAACTGAAATGAAACATAATTAAATGCAAAAACAAAGATTAATTTTAAATTCTAATTACTAGGTGTCTGTCAGAATACATTTCATCTAATTAACTGCACACACCCAAAGCGAGCATCTTCTCATTGTCTGCTGTGGCACTACAATGAATTCTACTACAATGCCACTGAATCACTACTCTACCAAAACAAATAATGTGTTTTATAAAGAAGAAAAATTTGCAGGGGAAAAAAATATTTTTGTTAAACCAGCTGATAGCAAGTGACCCCACAGAGAAACTTTTGGCGCACAAGCCCTTCGTCAGGTCAGAAAGAGGGAGCAAATGACAGTATCTCATTAGAAGAAAAATGTAAACAGTTTATTTACAAACAGTTAAGGCTATACAGAAACAGAAAATTATCATTTAAGTTTCTGAGAAACTTAATCTTCTGAGTAATTTACACTAGAATTTCAGTTTTTGCAAACAGAAATACTCCCATCAGCGTCTACAGTGAAGGCGTCTCCTTGTCCAAAACAGTTGTCAAACACGGGCTTGTTAAACAAGTACTACGGCAATCAAAGTTGTACTTCTGGTACACAGCTAGTTACTAAATATCTTTTTTTTTTTCCTTCCCTCCACAGAGCTGAATGGTTCAATGATACACAACAGAAAAAGTTCCTTCACTTCTACATTTATGGCCCAAATACATATTGGCTACCTAGTTGTCCTATTCTGACAGTCATAGAATAGCCTCCCTCAGAAATGGGGCTGAAATGCGACTGACATGTTGAAAAGTTCTATAGATAACTACTGCTTTCCTTGAGTTTTCATGTAGTGGTAAGAATTTAAACAAACAAACAAAAAAACCCCAACAAACCAAACCCGAGGCAGGATAGCAAGAACACAGCTAGTGAGACCTGGGCAGAGCATGAATCGGAGAAGACAGGAATTACAAGTTGCATCGCTTGCTCTGAAGATATTTACAGATCCTTACTTTGGGACACAGTTCACTAAGGAACACTTGCCCAAGAGTCAGTTCAGATTTCTCTGAAACACAGTAAACCAAGTAAGAACCTACGGATAAAGATCAGGATCTTTATCTTCTTCCCTACAATAAATACTACTGTCTTAAGCAGACACTAGCCAGTACTTTTTTCAAGTTCAGTATCCAGAAAAAGCAGCAGCAACTATTCTCCTGTGCATTCAAAAGACTATCTCAGTAGGTCTCATCATGGTCAAATTCACTTTAGAAATGGCAAAGTTATCAGACTTTTGCTCTCGCTGGTCTCTTACACCCTTTCCAATCACTATATTACACTTTACTATTCTACCTGGTCCGCATCCTTACCAAATCTGCAGATGACACTGAAGGAGAAGACATGGCTGACATGAACAGCAGAACTTCAACTGAGAGAAACCTCAGTAAACTTGAGGACTGGCCTAACCCCATTAAGTTCAACATAGACAAGCACAAAGTTTTACACCTGCAGCAATGTAACTCTGCAGTGTAGGCCAGCAGTCAACCGCTGAATAGGTCCTAGCACTTATGGTGGACACCAAGTTAAACAGCAGCCAACAGTGCCCTCTTGTCATGAATAGGGCAAACTGCACCCTGAGCATTATTAACATCATTAACAGGGCCCACAGAACAACAGAAGTTATTCTCATCTTACACTGATGAGGCTGGAATACTACAGAGCCAGTTTTTGCACCTCCACTTCAAAAGCAATGTGGAGAGGTCCAGCAGAGGACTGCCGTAATGGTCAGGGGAGCAGAGCACATGATCCACGAGGAGAGGTTGAGGACGCCGGCCTTGTTCAGCCTGCTGAATAGCAGGCTGTAGGGGCAAGCTGACATGAAGGAGAACCACAAAGACAAGGAAGCCAAATTCTTCTCAGTAGCGGCAGACAGCTAAGCAAGCGAAAACAGCCCCAAACTGGCATTTGGGAGGTTCAGGCTGAACATTAGGGAGACAACATTTCCCTAGGAGAGTAATGCAGCCCTGGCTCAGGTTGTCCACGGAGGTTATGGAATCTCCACATCCTTGAAGGTGTCCAAGACCAGCTAGAGCGCCTGGAGACCTGATCTAGCGCTGGCCACAGCCTAGCTCTGCCAGAAGTCTGGGCTAGATGACCCCTGAGGTCCTTTCCAACAGACATGGCTATGATTCACTATATGCTCAGCTGGGAACTGCTTTCATGGCTGCCTCTTATTCTCAGGTAAGGTTTCTTCCTCCTCACTGTCACTATGTATGGTCACACTGAACTCTTTTTACCTTAATTCATATTCTCCCAAGAACAAATAAAGTAGAGGAGAAAGTGGCATTAGAATGATTGAGTATGAGCTAACCATGAATGATCCAATCTTAGGAGGGAAACCAAAAAGTTTTGAAGCAACAGTCCTTCCCTTGGGAGGTATTTTTCCCTCTAAACACCAGATCTCTCCTGTATCCCTGTGTAAATGAAAAAAAAAAAAAAAAAAACAAAACAGATTTAATCCGATGCCACACACTTTACAAACTGAGTGTATGAAACCACACCAAGAATATGAGAATGTAAGACGTTGCAGCAAATAACTGAATCAATTTTTGCCTTTTTTTTTTTTTTTTGATCAATATCATCACCTTGTCTCTTTGTTCTTTCTTACCTGTCTGTATTTATCAATTTGTCTCTCATTTACTTTGCAAGGTTTCCAGGCTGAAAAACCTCCTTTTTTCCTATTTTTTGTTGTTGTTGTTTTGGGTTTATTTTCTTTTCTATAGCTTTCTTTTTTTTTTTTTTTTTTTTTAAAATTTTGGCCACTACAAAAGCTTATAACCCTCAGNAAAAAAGCACATTTGGGTTAAAGAGGCAGGATGTAGACAAATAAAAATCCTCAGTAAATTGGCTTGGCATTTATGCAGTCTTTAGCCCTTTATTCTAGACCAAAAGCTGTTCCCTAATATTGAGAATTTATCAAGAAATATGCTCCAAGTAGTAAGGCAGTCACATGATACAGTGGTAGAGAGACATAAAAGCTTGTCTATTCTGCAGAAAGAGCTGTCATTAGATAAGCAAAGAAAAATAGCACAAAGAATTATAACTTTGCTTGTACCAATTTCCTCAGAATCTTTTTTTTTGCAATCCATTGCACTGAAAGACACTATTAAAGCTGTAGTTACATCTTCTGATTTGAGAAAAATGCTTACAGCAGGAAAAAAAAACTTGCAAAGCAATGAAGCGATAAATAATTTGACTTACAAAAAAGGCAGAGGCTCTGAACAAAACAATCTGTATAAATTTAATTAATTGGAAGCTAAGACAAAAAAGATTGGCAAAGAAAATTTCAGCTTCCTTTTATTGAAGGAGGGTAGACTCCAGGATTAAGTTAATTACTGATCAAGAAAATGGCTCCAATGTTTTATTAGCTAAATACTTCACTATAGTACAAAAGCATGCATTGCACCATATTATGTGGCTCACCTCTGTTACTGGAAAATTAATTCTAGCTATCTCAGTAAGGATCTTGCTCCTTGGGTCCATTTGTTTTCCAGCCTGGCAGAAATAGCATTTAGTACAGGAAAGCAACAGAATAAAGCATTTTTCAGAGAATAAACATTCTTAAAGCAGAAAAAGACCAGCACTGTTAATTGAGAGGTAAACTTGAAAATGCAGACACACTTTTGTGGATCATAAATGGGAGGACAATAACAATACTCAATCCCTGCCTAAAGTACTCTATGGGACTGTATTCTGACATGCAGGTATTAAGAAGAAAGATTTAAAAACAATCAGGAAAAAGATCAAACCTGAATTCAAAGTTTAATCTTTGGAATGAAGAAAATAAAAACCTTTCTGAGAAACAATTTAGCAGAAGCCTCCCTTTTTCTCTGTCAAATGATTCATAATATGCCAACATACAAAAAAGACCTGACAACCATTCTCCCCCACTGCTGTTGTCCCCATCTGCAATGTTGCCATCAAAGTGCAAATCTCTCAAGTGTCCTGCTATCTGGTCTCCCACCTCCACAAGGTAATGGCCAGAGTTGCTCTCTGGATCAGCAAAGCTCACATGCAAATCCCTTCCTTGCACTATTCCATATGATGAAAACAACTCCTCCAAACAAATTAATAGCTTTATCATCAACATCACAGATTTTGCTGTATGAGGATCAAAGAATACCATGTTTCATATAATTTATTCATTCATACACCAGCTTTAGGACACTGCACAGAACTGCATGAGTATCAGCAACAACTTCTGAGGGTGCCAGAGGACTGTCAACAACTGAAAATAATTAACATATCATTTCAAGAATTAATTTGCATAAATCAGAATTAAACTTTGTCCATACAAAACTCCTGGAGTCCCCCCTCACTTATACATATAAGAAAAAGTAAAGCTGTCAGCAGCTGAAAGAATTACTGTATCAACCTCACTTAAAAGTTGAGACTTTTTTTTAAATGACACACAACTTTAATTCCCTGATTATCTTCTAGTAATGGTATTTAGAACAAAGCACTTAAAAATCACACTGAAAAAACAAGTTTTTAGATTTGAGAGATACCTAGTCTGCACTGTATCTACTTGTAATAAAACAAAAACAAATGAAAAGGACATTCAGAGTCAGCCCAGGTTATGTTCTGCATGCACGCAGTTCCGCATATCCACCTACTGAATAATTGTACTTAGATCACAGTAGTGCAAAATAAGAAGCATTTTCAAAACCACAATATTCTTTTTTCTGTTGGGAGATAAAGTAATATATATTGTTCCTAGCCCCTTAAAAAAAAAAATAGAAATCTAAGCTATATTCAATTTCGAGTTCGTGAACATCTCTGCGTATTCTAATAATAGAACAGAGCGGACATATAAAATAAAATTGATAATCACAAAGAGCAGAGAGATCTCATAAGATTGCCACGCCTTGCAAACCATATTTCTAGATGGAAAGCAGCTGCCTACTTTGCAGGGAAGCTTTCAGTTAACCAACAGCTACAAGAGATTCAGACCTTACAGTTCTGGAACAAAAGAACTTGCTGACCCCTAGCCCAAGTTCTGCTGTTTCAAGGGAGAACTGCAAATCCAAAGTGACAGAATGCACTCTCCCAGGGATGACATGAACTTGGCCAGTAGGTCCAGTTAGAAGCTTTTATGAACTTAGAATTCCTATTATAGTTCAGTATTTGCAAAAGTGTTATGAAGTTCCTCCTGAGAAAGGAAGGTTGTTTGTTTGAACATCTCTTGTGTATTCATAACTTCAGCACTTAATCTGCTTAGAGACAAGATATCTCCAAAGAGCATGCTGCAAAGTACTAGATTATGCTAAATAAAAACAGTTGGAATTCCATAACTTAAAAGATCTTCATTTCATTCCCGAATAAACACTCTCCCCATTCTTTTTGTTCAAATATTGTAT
>WAAD01001047.1:2321-22917 GCA_013389945.1 Fregata magnificens
CCTATACTATAGTAGAGCAACAGCCTGGTACAGCTGCTAGGTTTAAAGCTGGTTATGTTTTCAGAGAACTTTGGAGCAACAACAGTGTACCAGTACTTATTTCACAATTGGTTTACTGGATAGATTATGCTGCGTTAGGAGAACTTGAACTGTCTGAAGGAAGGGAGGCAAGAGCTGCTTGTCTGACTCAGACTGCACAGTTGATGGGTATTGGTAGTCTGAGAGAAAGAAAGGAGAGAGAACATACCAGGACTGGCTACGAACCATGTTTGTATTTCTGAACAAGAAAATTAGCTCCTATTATTTGTTACTTCTTAGTTCAGGAGGTAGAAATCCATCTACTTCCTCATATGTAAATAAGATTGCGCCAAAATTATACTTGACTCTCATCAGTTTAGCTTCTTGAAGAAACAACCTATCAATTCCTCATTTATTGGCTGCTTTGCCAATAATGTGTGCTATTAGTTTAGCCATTATAGACACAACTATATATCAATAAAGACATAAAGTTGTAATATTGACTACAAAACAAAAATATTTCAGAATATTTAGTTTGGAGGAAGGAAACAAGATTTTGACTTTCACCTGAAATATATTACATTACATTTAGCAATCAGGGGACAACCACATGTCCCAGAAATGTATCATGGGAGAAAAATACTTTTCAGCAATCTATACTGATTACAGCCCATAGAATTGCTGTCTGAAAACTAGATATGAATAAATTTTATTATTCACCTAGTGTTCTTGCATGATAAGAGTCTTATTCAAGAGTTAAGAACTTACGTACAGTTCTTTTCAATTTTACCTTATATTTACTCTATTTTTTTAAAAGATAGCCAAGACTTTTCTAGTGTTTGTGGGTTTTGATCTTTTAAATCCTTAAACAAAAACAAAAAATAAGGGACTCCAGTAATCCCACTACTATCAGTTACCAAATTTAGAAAGCTGACTTTGCATAATGAAGTTTTTGTCTAGAAAAGAGAATCACAGGACTTTTTTTTAAACCTCTCTACTATATTTAACTGAACTGAAACAGGTCTCATCAGGTAGCATCATCTGGTACCAGAAAAGGTCACAATGGTGACAGAACTTCAATATCCAGTACACCGGCATTCCCCACTTTGACTCATGGATTTTTGTGAAGCCTGTAACACCTACAGATCTTCCAGATTCACATACGTTGCATCATTGCTGGGACAAATTCTTGTGTGGACCACCTGTCCTACAAGCTCTTGCAGCATTTTTTTTTACTTTTATATCTCATTTAGAAACATGCTCTGAAACACAAATTAAGTTAAGATTACTGTTATGATAAGAGTTAAGATTTGCAAAATGGGCTGAACTGCTGTTTTTATGGCTGACTTCTGCAAGGCCGAGTCCTGATATACCAGCACTAAAAGCTGTCAGTGAGGTAACCTTAACCACTCCCGGATTAGGTATCAGTTTGGGCTAGAATTAGTGCTCAGGTGTGTTAAGCAAATTTAAGATCCTTCTGGGTTCAAAGAGCAAGCTAAGCCCTGGTCCCAGCTGGTTCAGATATCTTATCCTGAATGTTGGTCTGTTCTCTGATGGCTGGGATTAGAATTAAGATTTAGGAAAATGCAGGCTGAAGATCTTTTTAACTGATGGTTAATACATATTTAAGATGAAGAATGATGTGAACAGAACTAACGATTTAATGTTGGTACAAGGGCGGGAAGAACTCCTGATCTATCATTATGTTTAGAGCTGTTAGTTATCTATAAGAAAGCATAATCTGAATAACTCTGTTGGTGAAACCTGAAATGCTGGCAGCATTCAATAAGAGCACATGTCAACAAGTCCTCTGATTCTTTTGTCTGATGAGCTGCTATTGGTCTCATTTTAGGGTTAGAATTACTGTTTAGCAGTCACGTCGAGGAGCTATATGTACTGACACGTTCTACAGGGCTCCCACAAGAATGTCCAGGGCTCATGGCACACTGAAAAAGCTTACTGACCTCCTACTGCAACAGGAGTTCAGCTGCCTGTGATCCAAGGTCTATCTGGGTACATCAGAGCAGTGTGACCTTGTCTCAGTTTTACAGAGAAAAATCTTGTTACGAAGTGAGAAAGTATGTAACAAAGTCAAGCAAGGCAAGAAAGAAAGAAAAAGAGAGACAAGTATAATTGCTCAAACAGATCAGGGGTTCAAGAGGGAAAACACAAATATATGACTCAAAAAGGTATAAAACCTGAAAGGAAAAAGAAAAAAGAGAATCTAAAGATACAAACTCAAAACCAGTGAGGATCAGCCAATTTCAAGAAACAAGAGGGGCCAGTATTTGCACTGGCTGGCAAAGGCTTGGGAGATGTCTCATTAGGATCATGATCTTACCACTGTAGCTTATTAATGTTAGATATCTATTATATGTACGAGCCAACCAGTGATTGCTTTATACTCAAAGACGTGTCCTGCTTACCAAGCCTCTGCACACCACAAAAGTTACCTGCATGAAGCAAGTGAGGGCTGGCTCAAGTAGGAATAACCATTTGCCAGTTTGACTGCTAAGAATACTTAGCTTATCATTCAGGATATGGTCCGAATGAGGGTTCAAAGCAGTGTTTGATGAATGAGTACATTTCTCACACCTCCTGCAAGGCCTTCAGATCCTGAAAGACTAAATGAAAGATGTCAGGCACCTTACTTCCATTACTACGGCACCAATTGTCTTACTAATCAACAAAGAAAGTCTTAGGATAGAATTCAGGTTTATTAAAGCCTAGTCCAAACACCTGCAAAAATCTTCAATGAAAAGGGGTGATAACAGCTCGTCATATCATTTTCAGTACCAGGGAAAACATGTTTGTCCATCTTATGATTATGGTTAGGAAGAACATTCAGGAAAGTGAAGGCTCACGGGTGCGTTTACTGATTATTCCATAAAAGCTGCAGAAGGAAGATGAGGAATGGTGATAGAAGGAGCTGATGTGTTATTGATAGTATTAATTTAGATATAGTTGTTTAACCTTAATTTTGGTTTGAATTTTAAGCCAGAGTTAGACTGTCTTCCCAATCCAGCTCTACAAGTTTGCATTTACTGGTGGGTCCATTAATTTTACAAATATAATGCTGGCTGATAGTAAGAGAAATTAGTTTTCAAATCAGGTGCAGTTACATGGCCTTTGATAAAATTCAGCACTGTGCTGAGATTACAAGTTGGCAAAGCAGAGGCTGAGATCTGTGTTTATTGATTGATCTTGGAAGGTCTTTTACTGCAATTTAAGGGCAGATAACAACAGACCTATTGCTCTTTCAGACATAGGTCTGATTGCTTGATCAGTAACTGAGATCAGGGTCTGGAAGTGAAAACTGAAGATTTTCATGGAATATTTCAGAAAGAAAAATGATGGCTGTATGAACCTGAGCTTTTTATGATTTGTATAGTGGGAAAGGCTGCATTGTGTTAAACCTTGGTTCACAGTTTGAATCAATGACAGCATTGGTCTTGGTGACAGAAGAAACTTTGGCTGAATATGGGGTTCTTTTGCTCCTGATGAATCCCAGAAGTCCTGTGGGACTAAGCAAGTTACTGAAGAAAATAGGAACTTAAATCATAATGCAATATCTAACTAGGGAGTGGTGACATGGTTGGTAAATCAGGCCAGTGTTCGGGCTAGGACTGGGTTTAGCTACATTCAGGTTCAGTATGGGAAAACAAAGTGTTTGTTGGAGTCTCCTCAGTCCAGCTGTTTTAGAAAGAGCCAATTCTAACAGAGGTGATAAAGTTTTACTGCCAAAGAAAGGTTCACCTATGTTCATTAGGCTTAGGATTGGGCTTCAGTCAGGTAAATGCAGATGGACAGTACTATTAACTTTGTCTGCTGGTTTTGGCTGAGATGGAATTAATTTTCTTCGTAGTAGCTTGTATGGGGCTACGTTCTGGATTTGTGCTGAAAACAGTGTTGATAACACACTGATGTTTTAGCTATTGCTGAGCAGTGCTTGCACAATGTCAAGGCCTTTTCTGCTTCTCACGCTGCCCCACCAGTGAGTAGGCTGGGGGTACACAAGAAGCTGGGAGGGGGCATAGCTGGAACAGCTGACCCCAACTGACCACAGGGATATCCCATCACGCTCAGCAATAAACGCTGCAGGAAGGAGGAAGGGGGGATGTTTGAAGTTACGGCATTTGTCTTCCCAAGTAACCATTACAAGTGAGGAAGCCCTGCTGTCCTAGAAATGACTAAAAAACTTCCTGCCGATGGGAGGTAGTGAATGAATTCCTTATTTTGCTTTGCTTACATGCGTGGCTTTTGCTTTACCTATTAAACTGTCTTTATCTCAACCCATGAATTTTCTCACTTTTACCCTTCTGATTCTCTCCCTCATCCCACTTGGAGGAGGAGGAAGGAGGGAAAGTGAGCAGCCATGTGAGGCTTTGCCTGCTGGGGTTAACCCACAACACTTTGTCAAGAGCAGGCCTTCAGGCTGAGTTGAGAACACTGTGAATTGAACCATTTTGTTAACTGTAAGGCTGACAATTCCTTTGGATCTTCATACAAAACAGATCTTGCTTTATGGTAAAGCTTAGAATTAGGATTCCGAATTGCTGATAATCTTCTTAAATTGTATTTTCAACAAAAATGATACTTCAAGATAAAGCTTAAACAGGTACCAGTCTGAGCAATTCTTCTAAGCAGTTCTCATGGGTATGAGGTACAGAATGCAAATTAAGTCTGTGATAAAGGACAAGGATAGGTTTATTGCTTGGGGAGGTAGAGAGTCTTCGGTTTCATTGAAAAGAGGCCTTCAGGTTAAGTTGAGGACAGATGTCACCTTAAGCACAGGGTTAAAGTACATCTTATTCTCTTATATACTGAGCAGGCCTTCAACAGCCCTAAACTCTGCTAAAATGCAGAACTTCTAAGTGTAAGTGAATTTTTACCTGAAGTTAAACTGACAGAAAATTCTGATATTTTTTAAATTTTTTTTTTTTTTTTTTTTTTTTTNGGACATAAGCAGTCATCAATGTCTTTGTGAGGTCATTTAATGTTGACTTCTGTTTAGGCTTTGAGGTGGCTTCAGAAAAAATGAGAACCCAGAAGCAAGACTTTTTTTTTTTTTAAGAGGTATTCCAAATTGACATAAAGACACATACTGGTTTGATTTACCTTAAAGTTAGATCTCACAGGGCTGACAGATTCTAAGCAAAGCCTAGGGATAGGATGATGGTTATGGTTCTGTCAAAACTGATGTTATAGCCTAATTGAAAGAAACCTTTGAGACAGACAGGAACAAGCATGTGGTTGATCTAAATTGATAAAATTTAATCTTGTTTTGAGGCACAAAATGGATATAGAGCTAAAGTTATAGCTGGAGTTTGGATTCATTTACAGGAAAGAAGTCATAGAAATATATTGTACTGAGGAGACCTTTAAAGAGGGAAACTATACAGGCTTCATTTGAATTCATCAATGTTTATCTGATCTAGTTTAACACCCTAGACTTGACCTAGATAATCCTAGGTCAAGCTTCATATTATGGTTACAGTGAGGATTATAGTTCAGTAAGGTAGGTAGTTAAGATTTAGGGTTTGTTTTTTTTTTTTAAGAGAGGTGATGCTAGCATAACCAGAACTGTTTAACTTGCAGATGGATAAGCCTTCATTGCAACCCTATACCTAGCTGTAGCTCAGGGCCTGCCATGGAGCCAAGCTCAAAACTTTCCATCTCACAGTTAAGACTTCTCCTCTGCCTGCCTTTATGACCTTTCTCACAAGGATTCTCCTCAGATAACTCTCCCAGAAGCTTCTCCCTAACCAAATCCAAAAGCCAAGCCCTTGTCAGACCTCCTACTTCATATCCACTGGCAGTGCCACACTCAGCAACTCCTATGAAATCACCTTGTCTCTTCACCTTAACTAGGAATCTTCTTTCTTGCCAAGCTGCCTCCTCCCTTCTGGGCTATCTGGTTCATGAAGCGCAGCCCTAGGTTTAGCATAGACATAGCACATCAGCAAGATTCAAAGTAAGGTCAAGCTTATCTGTGACCTCAAACCTAAAGACAGCTCCTTCAAAATACTTCCTTGCTCAGCTCTCAAGCCTCTGGTTTACCACATCCAAACCCTTATCCCAGGCTTAGCAGTCCCTATCACATAGACCAGGTTTCAGCTTTCTACTGTGAGCCTTGCCCAACCAACCTTTGTCCCAATTCTCTTGAACATGTATTCAGACAGTAAGAAGGGTTCTGCAGCTCCAACCTCTCAGCAACTAGGTCCTCATGAGGAGCTAAACCCATTGCTCAGAACCAGATCCTTTAGCCCACACTGCAAGTACTTTGCAATGGAAGAAACCCTGTCTTCAGTTTCATTTAAAGGCCTCTTCTCAAAGCCATTCTCACAATACTTCATAACGTATTCCAGAAAGACCAAATCGTCTTGACTCAAATCACCAGCTTCAGACACACCATCACTCACTGTTCCTCTGCTAAGTCTAGGCTATGGAAGACAAGGAGATGAGGAATAGGCCTTCATCCCACCTTCAGAAAAGAGTTGCCCTGTTAAGACACATTCCCAACTGGCTTAATTCCAAGTACCAACTTGGGAGAGTTGTTGCAGCCTTAGCTAAGCCTGAGGTCAGAAATCAGTCCAGAACATAAGCCAGGAGCAACACAAGACTCGAGAAGAGCTCCCTCTAGTTAAGGTGAGAGCTTTCAGTGTTTTGATCAGTACTACTAACTTTACAGATAGTTTAGAAACATTATAAGTCTACAATGGAAAGCATTTACTCTTCAGCCTTGCCCTGTTAACTGCATCCAGCTGGCTTCTCAGTTAATATGTATCCTCAGCCTCCTTCAACAGTCTTTATTATGGGGTCCATGTTGTGTCCATGTCTTCCTGACTGCCTTTTAACATGCCCCCAACATTCAACAAGCCACAAAATAAAATCGGATTATAGTGCCAGGTCTGCCGGACATTACTCTGATCAATCAGTACGGTATATCTTCACAACTCTTTGTCCAGCCTTCAGCCCAGACTCACTTATCTTCCCCTAACCCTCATTCATATCTAACCCTATAAATCATTTAGGAACATTTATGCATGGCAGATCACCTTAGCTATTCATATGTAATCAAAGTAATTAGGTAGTCAACTGAAATGCAAGGTCTTGTCCAAAATTAACTCTGAAGAGTTATGGATCTTGTACCATTTATTTTGGAAAAGCCTTTCAACCTTACATAAAGTAGCATAGTTGTTTTTTCTCCAATTCATATTTTACATCTTACACAGCTCAGGTATACCCAGCAAACCAAGCCTACAACTGTCAGCTCATTACATTTTCAGCCTAACTTGAGGGATTCTTCTGCAGCCATAGAAAAGTAGCAACCAGTTTAAGGTGAGACCTAATTTTAAGATTCTATTGACATACTTTAATAAATTAACTCTGCTTGCAGACTGAGAGTACAAACTCCTAATTCTGGGGTTCTCCATGTCACTTGGATAGGACTAGATTCCTTCTTATCCTATCTGTAAGGCTCATGGTACCTCTGATAGACTGTCTATTGGCAGAGAGGAAGACCAATGAGCTTCAATCATTTCTTAATCTCATGCACATGCTCATCCTCCATTACTTTGTCTGAATTCCAACTTGTAACTAAATGCAACTCTGAACGTTAATACTAGTCTATTCTTACTAGAGTAGAACAAAATAAAGCAAGGAATCACAAATCAGGCCTTAACTCAGAAATTATGCAAGATTCCCCACCCTTCCTGAGCAAGTCCAAGTAAGTTTAACCTCATCATAAACCCTAAACACCTCAGTCACACGACTGAGTAGCTCAGATACAAGAGGAGAAAAAAGAAAGAGAAAAGAAAAGGAGGAAAAAATGAAAGAAAAGGAGGAAAAAATGAAAGAAAAGGAGGAAAAAATGAAAGAAAAGGAGGAAAAAACGAAAGAAAAGGAAAAAAGAAAGAAATCAGCTCAGTAGTTCTCCTTGATAAGGAGCTTCAGTCCTCTCAGCCTCAGATTTATCACATTGGTTATCCTCAGCCTCCAGACAAGTCCTTCATTAACAAGCCAGCAGCTGTTACTTCCAAAAGTAAGCCTGATGTGTCCCAGATGAGTACCTATCCTCATCTTGGCTTTGTTTAAAAATAAAAAATAATAAAAAACGTTCTTCCCCTAATTGTACTTACAGTGACCTAACCTGGACTTAAACCTAAGTCTCCCGCTGGACTAAATGCTAAATATAAATCAGCCATAGGGTCAAAGTTAGCACCATTCAGCCAGCGAGCTGCCAGGAGTGCCGTACCTTGAGCTCCTTCTGGAGCTGTTTGGCAGCAAGAAAGTCAGGTTCAATGGTTAGAGGACAATAACAAACACCCCACCATCACTAAGTAATAGTAAACGATCTAGTTTTCCATTATAAACATGAATCAATTTCTTAAAAAAAAAAGTCCTTAATAAGTACCTGAAGAAACTAAGGGACAATAGAGAGTGGCAAGGAGATTAGCAGAACAGGATAAAGTAACTAACAATTCCTCCCCAAAAGCATAACTATAAAAATAAACAATTCCCTCTTCTATTCCCACACACATACCCCACACCCCCATCATGGGGTATTTTATGTGGGGCAACCACTAAGCAGCCAATATCTTGGCAACTTCCAAAGTAACATATTATTCACAAATTTTGGTTGTTTAATCTCAAGGCTCCCTCACCTATCTTGCTGAGGAGCAAAGTTTCATACAAGCTGCTAACGTTCTGGGGATGGAGCAGGGAGTCACATACTGAGTCCCAGTAGTCATGGCTCATTCCCACTCCTATAGCCACTTCTGCTGCTGCCTTTGTTCCTTCTACAGCTCTTTGCTGCTCTCTGAAATGTGAAGGTTTGCTAGCAATTTCTGTTCCTCTTACTTCAGCTCCTCAATAAAAAGCACACAGAGCGTATGTGTATTATGCATGGTTCTCTTGCTTGCAATGGAAATGAAAAGCTCCCTATTTTTCTGCTACAGAAGATCTGACTTCAACTTTCTTCCCGACGAAATTTTTTTTTGCCCTCAAGATTGCAAGCTGTTGTCTTAAAGTGATTACCTGTTCCAACCCCAATCACTGTAGATTAAATGGCACAAATTCTTCCATTTTGTGACATTAGTTCATTCTAGTAGTAATGTGTCTCCAGCATAATAAACAACATACATAAATTAAATGTTTCAGACCTACCTGTTGATTCCCTTATGCATCACCCCTTCTCTTTATCAGATGAGAACAGCGCCTCATTCTTTTGGTCTCTTTTTCCTTCTAGGGTCTTTTTCTTCCTGTGGGGATGACAGGTAAAGAGGACTGCTTTCTCTTTTTTAGGACCTGAGACGTCACATGTACATACCTTCCATCCCCACTCCCTGCCAGATACCTGACAGCCTGACAAATCCATTTCTATCACACCTGGACAGACCAAACTATACTTCTCATTTTCTCAGCTATCCGGAGCACATCAAACAGGTATTGTGTAGATTAAGCTTTTTTTAAGCTAAGGTTTTGGGGGTTTGAGGGTTTTTTGGTTGTTTCATTTTTTGCTTTGTAACTTGGTAACTTATTTTTTTGTTTTGGGTAATATAGTTATTGCTTCACATGTTTTGGACGAGAGAAAATGAACTTCTCTGGAGACTTCTTCTGACAAGATGTTTTTGTGCCTCCTTCCATGATGAAAAAGGTGAGTTTTCCCTCCCAGAAGAGATCTGATGAAGGCAGATCTCAGTTCTCCAGCATGTCTTTCAGATGTCTTTTGATGCACAGTATTTGAAGTGAAGTCTCCATGAAAAATTTTTTCCCCTGTCTATCTACTAGATGTCAACAGAACGCTTCCTCCAGGTGAGCACTCTGCTGGAGCTCTCTGCAAGGGGGAAGAGGAAGGATGAAGGCTGTGCTTTCTCTGTAAGCCTCTGAAGTGACACTAATTCATAAGTCTAGACTGGCAGCAAACAAAACCCAATCAATCAATCAATCACAGAGTTTTCAGGATACTACCATTCCCAGAAAACTAACCTTTACAGAGATTAAAGCAACAGTGAGCAATTAGCTCATGTTGAAGTTAGCCCTCATTCCACACATGGGATGTGCAATATGCAACAACACCACTTGTCATCTCATACTTTTCCAGACCCTAAAAAACCAATCTCTTCTCAAGCTATATTAAGAATGTATCTTCTGCTGTTCATGGCCCTTTTTTATGTTGTTGAAGACATCTTAAATATAGTTCCCTGAAACAGAACCTAACCATAACTTAAATAAAAGAGTATCAACGAACTCTATTCACCAAAAAAAATATTTCAGTTATTTGAGACACAAAAAGTGAGCCTGAAGAATGAAATGCCTAATTTCAGTGCTCAGAAAGGGAATACAGACAGGCAGATAATTACTACCTTTTCTCAAGCTCACTGTCTGCTGTTTCACACTAGTCCTCAAAGGTCTGAAAGTTTGTGTCTTGGCCAGATTTGGGTGAATTTTCAGAAACAGAAAGGAGATTTCTAACCCAAAGGTCAGCTTCCAGCCAAGTACCTGTTGTCTGCTCTAACACCACAGGGAACCTACAGCATTTAAGGAAAGATGAGTGGTGTTTTCTCTTGTCGTTGTTCTTGGAAATAGCTTTGCTACCTTGGCCAAAGTATCCAGAAGAAAAATTCAGTTGGATACAAACATTTTTCTTAAACAGTTTCAGCCCCAGACTGCAGAAGTTTGACAGACTTACAAAATCTGAAACAAAATACTATGATTACAAGTACCTACCAGTCCCGTCTAGAATAATGACTAAATAAGTACTACATTCTGCATGCTTTTTTAACAAGAGCCAAAAAAATAACAAACGTAAATGAAAAGTGGAAAATAAATTTTTCAGTTTAAGATTTTAGCCTTAAAAGAGAGGTAACTTGGAAAACTTGACATTATAAAAACTCTTGCAAGCTACCAAGTATTAACTAATTCCAGATACATACTGTAAGACTAGACAAGCTTCTGGGTTGAGTTGGTATTGTAGACAATGCAGCGTAACCTCCTCAAATTTAGGAAAGAAGCAAGCATTGAAATGCCTTTGCTGAAACAAGTTCTCCTCTAATCTGACAATCAAGGCTTAAGAACAAGTTCCAGAAAGTTTTTCCAACCAATACCAAACACACTAATGGAATCACTTTCATTTCTTATTCAGTAATGTGGTAATAGTCAAAAAGCTTTGTAAACTATTCTTGAACCAGATTAAGTACTAGAACACCTGGAGCATTTCCAAATGCAGAGAAGAGAACTTCGGGGTCAATAGGATTAACTCCCAGTTCTTAGACTTTACTATGCCAACAGCACAGGAACCTGATAAGTCTCCTCAGCAATTCTGTGATAGTTTTAAAAGAATTTTCTGTCCTAATGTGTAAAATCACTCAAGAGTATGGAAACTGGGAGACTAACTAATAAATCCTGAGGCACTTCTGCTGCTGCTGTTCATCATACTTGTGGTGGGTAGCACAGTACATACTGCCCTCAGGAAAATAATTTATGTTCTTCAAAATGCTAGGACTGGTTTTGTTTGGGGTTTTTTTTTAGTTTTGTTTAACTGCTACTCTCACTACTCTTTATCACTCTGCTAGGGAGAGATAGGCGATAAAGTAGAAGGAAAAAAAATTGGTTGTGGTCTAATGATGCACAAGCACTCTAATTTACTTTTAACAAGGAGATTTTCATTTTTCTTAACCTAATGTTAGGCAAACACTTTATAATAATATGTTATTTAACAAACAAAAAGTAAAATAAATTCTGAATAGCTGGAAGATGAAATGGCATGTTTCAGATTCATGTTAAATTTAAGCCAGTACTATGCAAATTTTCACCAACCGAACCAAAGATTTCAGCAATAAAGTAACACCCGACATAAGAAATTGAAGCAAAACTAGCTCCCACTCCCCAGAAATCTACTTTTAGGTTTTCATTACTTAATTCCAAAGAATCACTTTGATACAAAAAACAAAAGTGCTGAAACAACACACTTTTNTACTTGTGGGTGTTGGAAAGAGAGTGGCAGAGAGGCGAAGAGGTTCTGGAACTATTGCCCAAATTAAAAAATTGGCATGCAAATACTTGGTATTGATCTGAAACTGAGTTTTCTGCTAAATACATTATCTGTTCAGAATGGCTTATTTAACTGATCTAAGTGTCCCAGAGACTGAAGATGTCAGATTTTGATACTATCTATAGGGACATGATACAGCTATGAAGATGATTAACTCTAATATTCACCAAAGCTGTGGAGCTGTCTAGGTCCAGAGTACAAGCCTCACCATTCATTAACATTTTGCAATGAAAAGGCAAGGTTAAATGTGCACTGACATTAGTATTGCAAAGAGAAGGAAAGCCGAGTTTCTTTCTGGCACTAGCTAATCTGCAGTGGGGTGCATACATTTGCAATGATTGTGGAGATAATTGATGAATGTCAATACTGTTAGTTCCATATGCAGGAGGTGGAGAAATGCCAGTATCTGACACAAAATCATTTTTTTTCCCCAAGAGCAAATGCTGCCTCCTGATGACATCTCCTAGGGTCCAGCAACAGGGTAAGAGCAGCATGTCCCCAAAGCATGTGGTGGGAAACAGGCAGAAAGGATTGCTTTGTACACTCAAATATGCTCACTATAGATTTAAAGTTCCTTCTTTGTAGCTCAGGAGCAGACCTGTAGTTGTCTTTCCCTTGTGTCCAAACCTAAAGATGACCTTTTGCAGGAACATTAGTTGCTTCGTGGTTTGTAGACTGAAAGAAGCACCACGATGGGAGAAGAGTGTCGTCATGTCTGTTGATACTCTGCACTCAAACCAGAATACATTTCCAACACCTGGTTGGCCAGGATTTAAGGAGAAATTAAGTCATGGTCTGACACTATGGCTGCTAAACATCAAAGCTACTGTGGGACAGCAGACCTCAGAGCTGGCTAGAGGCTGACCTTTCTAAGTCATTCTAAGAAACTCCGGCTTCTTCCATTGAGACACAATCATGACTTTTACAGGGAGAGTCCCAAAATCTTGTCTTAAGAAAAAATGGCATCTTGCGTTCCAAATATTTAGAGACCAATTAAAACCCTACCAGCATAATAATGTCTTTGAATTTATTAAGATTCTCATATATTCCAGCATGAAAGGGGAGAACTACTGAAACCAGAGGCAAGATTAATCAATAAGTGTTGGATTGATTCACATAATGACATTTCCCCTTAGCTATTCTGAATAATTTCATTCACTAATGAGAATCAGACAGTCAGTTTCATTTACCAGTATGTCAGGGATTTCTATACAGACTTTGAATATCTACATTCATTTAGCTGCATCCCTGTTTGACTGAGGCTTACAATGATTCACAAAGGCATTTGAGCTGTCATTTCCACCTGAATTCTGGAGGTTAGTTTCCCCTCTGCAATCACAATGAAAATACATAAAATAAAGGATGCACTGGCTACAGGTAAAGCATACTGAAGTCAACACAACTGTTAATTTTTTTCCACAAGTGATCCGAGCAATACTAATACAAGGTTATGCCACTCCCTCTACGTTACCACTTTAGTTTTTTAAATAACACATTACATCACAACTAAGGCTGCATGACTACTTTTCAGGCAGTTCTGTGGAATCAGAAAAATACTTGTGGGTTTTGCAGCTTTCTTAAACACATTTTTCATCTGAGTCCACAGAGCACTCTGTGGTGTTCTTTTACTTCAAGTTTCACCTTTTTCTGAGAGAATGTGGATATAGGTCTTTTTCCGCTGAAAGCAGTCCAAATATATGTGGAAAAATCTGTCCTTAAAAAAAAAAAAAAAAAAAAAAAAAAAAANAAAAAAGAAGTTTTCACTTTGCAGTAAGAAAAGAAATCATTATTTCTTCAAAGGGTGAAAATGTTGGAGAGAGTGTGGGTGTGTCCCTGAAGGGCATGAGAAGTGATGCCAGCGGTCCCCAGACGTTCAGACAGCCTGAAGGAAGCTGAGGACCCCCAGCCTCTCCATACCCTGTGGAGGTGTCCTTTCCATGCCCTGGAAGGCGTCGCAGGGAGCGACACACCAGGAAACAGGGCACATGCCTTAGTCCCTGCTCTCTCACCAGAGCTGGGGCCCCTCTCTCCAGTAGGCAGGACATATCTGCCCTGATCAGGACGTGGACCTGCGAATACCCTCTCAGAAGGTGGCACCTAAACCACCTTGCTCCTTTCTCACATAACAGACACCAGGAAGAGAAGGAAGTGCATAAAAGGAAGAGACCACCACTGCTGTCATGAGCCTGACAGAGCTCCCCAGGCGCACAGACCCCAGCTCCAGCACCTTCTTTAACCTTTCCCTGGGTTAAACAAGGAGGCCCTTTGTCCCAGCCCTTCTTTTGGGCTGGGGTGTTTGGGCAGGTTCAGCTGCACACACAGAGACTCTGCAAGCAGGATATACACAGCATTAAAGTAGAAAGCAGTGGCTTGTTGGCTAAGGATGCAGAAGGCAGCTGGGATTTAGTGAGCTATAAGGCTAGGCATTAGTATGCTCCCAGCCTGCGGGGGACCCTCAGGGTCTTTGCTGGCCAGCCAGGCACTGGTCTGGCAAGGAGGGGTCAGCCTGCACAGCTCCAGGAACGGCTCATCCACACTGCCAAGCTGCCGTCTTCCATCAGCTCCGTCAACACCGATGACTTGACCCAATTACCCAATGATCCTGACTAGCCTCCTTTCCCCCCTGCCCACTTCTCTCTCAGGGTTTTGTCTTTCCCTACTGTTTTTTATGCTCCTGAATCTCTGAGCTACTGATGATCTGGTCTCAACTCTCCGACTGCTGGCTAGAATTTTATCCTTCTTACCTTTCAACAGAATTTCTCACAGGTCTTCTTCAGCAGTGTAAGCAAGGTTGTGCAGCTGGACCAAGTCAGAGCTGGACCTTGGAGCCTTGGGACACAGGCAATTAAACCTTTAAGAAAGGAAGTGGGGTTTCAGCAACAGTTCTTCCCTCTTCTTTTCCTAATATGATCTGCATGGCATAGGACCAAACTTGTAAATCCTGCAGGAGATAAACATCAGTGTTTCACAACTGTTAAGATGTGTATTCAATAGCTGAGATTTAGGGTCTTACCAAGTGAAATTTAAATGCCTGCAAGGCAGGCAGGATTTTGAAGGCATTGCACTTAGATTTAAGTACTTAAAGTAAGAAACAGAGACCCAAACAATCCCCAGTGACTCAACAGTTGTGGGTTGGTGGGGTTTTTTTAAGCTAGAAGGCAACTTAAATGGGGAAAAACAGCACTTACTGCAGGGAACATGCCAAAGGAGAAGAGGCAGCAAAGTACATTCTGGTGTAGTTGCTTGACTTCTTCCAGCACATACAAAACATACCCAGGGAAAACTCCCTTGGCTTATGAGGAGAACAGAATTTCTCTGCCCATTTGCTATTCACCCTTTGCTCCATTTGGAAAGGAAATTCTAGAAATATCTGCTAGCACCTCTAATTGCAGAAAACCAAGGTTGAGATATTCCAGTACAGAAGAAAAATAATGCAGGTCAGGAGTAATGACAAATATTCCATTTACCTTTATAGAACTAGCCAATATCTGTAATAAATCTACTTATGTATGTCTCCAGAAAATAAATGGTTGTGTTTGCTTAAACCACATTTGAATCAGCTTCAAGAAATGGTTTCATTTATGTCCATTAATTCACCTTCAGTTTCAGAAGAAGGGTTCAGTGGGTTTCTATTTCCTCTGAAGTACTGAGCTAGGTAATTGTTATGTCCCTGAGCTGCAAGAGGCACCCAGGTGCTTCACATATTTCTATTTTTACGCAAGCTTTACACTTCAGGTAATTGACGCATAAGGAAAATCATAATCACAATCCATCAAACTTGTTTCAGCATATGTCTAGCCATGTACAGGCTCAAACAGACTTCAAACAGAATGAGTGTCAGACTGAACTGGGAACACAGGGCTTGTCCAAACAGTGGGAGTCAAGAGGTTGCACGCTTCTGAGAACATGGGCTTGAAGTCTCATTTAGAAAATAGGACTAATTTGATCCTCAGGAACTGATTCATAGAACAATATGTCACAGTTTATCATGTTGGTTAGACCTGGGCTTATCATTCAGATTGTCTTTATACTCAGATAAAAAAAAAAAAAAAAAAAGACATATTCTAGGGCTCAGTTCAAAGTTTATGTCTAAATTAGATCACAGTGTCAGCAGTGTGGAGTATATTTCCATAATAAAGTCCCTCAGGTTAAAAGTTCCTTACTGTAGGCTCTGTCATTATATGCTCTTTGTTGCATGGATATAGTATGTGCCAGGGAGCCACATTTTTATTATTGTCACATTGAGCAACATAAGTGATGTAGAGAGCTGTAAGAACCACTGTATTTCATTTGCAGCCTGATCATGGCATCTAAATCTAAAAACAAATTATTCAGCTCAGGATAGCAATCTGTTATCCCCTGCCCTACACATCTTTCCTGCATTTCAGCTCTTCCTTGAAAAGACAGCAGGAAAAATGATGCAGGCTGAAGAAGAAAGAGGGGATACTACATGATATGCATGAATGTTGTTACCTCACATTTTTAACTACGTGCTTCTAGTAGGTCTCCAGCTCTGTGAGCCTCTGGTTCACCTTGGAGCACTAGGGAAAACGCCACTGAGACAGGAACCACATAGCAACCACCTCAGATCTAATTTTCACCTCAGATCTAATTCACTTAGCTGACTGTCCTGTTTAATATCTTCCAGTGCAGCACTGCATACTAAAAATTCAGATGAAGTATCTCACATGGGAAAACTTTAACATTACCGCTAATTATTAAGTATGCGCAATCTAAAAGAACCAAACAGCACTTTTAATTCTCTGACATTTTCTACTGGAACAGAAAGGGGAAAAACAGTTAAAAAACACTGACTAATGCATGTCTTGTGATACCTCACTAATTAAGGCAGATTCCAGCTTTCACTAAATATAGCTCCACAAATGACTCTACTAGTAGTACTAAGTGATTGAGTCTAAGGTACAAAAGTAAAAATGTAATAGAATTTAATGATGCGCTTTATACCGCTAATGGTCTCTGCTCCCATGAAATGTTACAACAGGCTCTCTCAGTATCGTCTACCTGTGGTATCACTTAGTCCCCCAACAGGTACAGTTCACTCTGTGGTTTCAGAGAATTTTTTTTTAAACTACATAGCTGAAACTTAGTTATAACGCCTCTGTTGTAACCCACCGTCTAAGAAATAAAAATGCTGACTCTTCCAAGCTAAAAAAAGCCACATTTTAAAGGGTTGTAAACATTTAATTATTTTATGATTTAATGAATTTTTTATCAGAGTAGCGGTTTTGAACATAGATATAAAAGGCCAGGATGAACAGCTGATCCAATATATCTGGCTGGTAATACTGCTTTCAACAAACACATTTGATGAGCAGACATGTCCTCCTAGCCACCTACACTCATACCCATCTGTTAGGATGGCAACATGCCTCTGCACAAGGTAACATGCCAGTATTAGAAGGCCAGAGAAACAAGCCAAAAGTAGGGCTAAGGAGAAATCTAAATAACATTGCACTTACCAGATCTTCTTCCTGAATTTTATCCTACTTGCAACAAGCAGTATTACACTACTGCACACTGACTTTTAAAATTTGATTCCAGTTGTGTACAATTACGGGACAAGCAGCACACAGGAAAGAAGAATTGGTTGGTTGTGGATACTCACACCTGCCAAAAACCCTTGAGATGGATTGCAGCTGGTAGTTGAGAAGCCCATTAGGGATATCTGTCAATTTACTTTGAACAACTAGAGACAGCAGGTGCTGCAGGTGAAGATAATTCCCTGGAAGACCATACCACCTGGGAGAGTCACAATCAGTGCAGAAAGGCTAACTGCAAGCTCTGTCTCTATAATGACAGCCTGGAATGGCAACAAGTATAATTCACCCAGTCTGAATCGCAAACATTGTCATAAGTTTGTTTTACAAACCTGTGCGTTGTATGTCTCAAAAAGCACAAAATCTCAGAAAACTTTTTAATCATCAATAAGCCTGGAGTTTATGCACACACCGCAGTTGTGTGTCTTTGCCACTGTGAAGTGGGTAGAAATTATTCTGTATTCTGTGAAAAAATAAACAGACAGAAGAAACTGTCATTTTACATTTCCAAGAATATAATGAGTGGGTTTTTCCTAATTTTGAGATTTGCACTTTACCAAAAATAATTTTTGGTTTGAGAGAAGTCCTTTCAGCATTTTCATAAATATAAAATTGCCCCCAGCAGCTTTTAGTATATGTAGGCAGTTCTTTTAGAAACTATGTCTTTTCAAAAGAACATGGAAAAATCACAAAATATCTCTTAACAAAACTAATAATTAACAAAGTATTCCTTTACAGATGACCTGTAAAATTATGAGATGAGATTGGAAAAGCTTTTCCCACTTTGGCACTAAAACTCCATTTTCTAAGCTTTGGAAAATACCGGTTTTAATTAGTCTGCCATATGCTGTTGTGTATACCTCTTTCTAAGCAGAAAGTCTTTGCTTTGGGATCTCTCTGAGACTCAGCCACCTGACATATCCAGATCTCCCACTGACCATACAAACTATTTAGGACCTAGTCCAAAGCCCAGGGGAAAAGATTGTTATCACCCCTATCCTGTTCCCCTCACCATGATAGCTGTGCACAGTGGGAAGGTACAATCCCATCCTTTGATATGATTAGAATTAACTCTGAGACTCTTCGTTCTTTCCGTAATACAGCAGAGATGGGAGAAGTTATTAATTTTTTAAATGTTTCTAATTGTGAGAAATCTATGCCAAGAAGATGAGTCTTCCAGTTCTCCCTGAGAGGGACAATGCCAAATATTACAGCCAGCCCATGACTGGAGAAAGCAACCAGGAAAGGATGACTGCACAGAGAGGAGGACAGGGAGAGGATAAGCAAGTATGTCAGCCCCCCTCAAGCTTTTTTGCCTAACTCAAAGCAATGCAGGGTCATTTTCTTCAACAACACTGTAGAATCTATTAGGATCTACCTTTCCTGATGAAATTTTCTTGAAGAAAAAGCAAGCAGGAAGAAACCAGACAGAGATCGGAGTTCCTTCACTAAGTAAAGAAAAGAGGAACCTCAAATGCTGGTCTGTTTTCTACTGTCATCTTTATGGATAGGCTATATGTTGAGTGGCTGTTAACATCATGCCCTCTACAGTAGCCCATTTGCTTTTTGTATAGTCATGTAAAATTCCCTGATCTCAACTTTACATTATGAAAAGGACTTCAGTTGCCAAAAAAAAATCCAGCCCTTAGACCTGCCATGATTTTTGCACCATCCTGTTTTTCACTCCTGCTTCAATGATACACCTGTCTGCCTTTTATTGCCTATTTAGAATAAGAATAATGTAAGGCATTCATTATTGGCTCTTCATTTTTACATCATATCTAGCCCAAAAGGGATCCAGCCTCTGTCCACTCAAGGCCAATACCATAAAATAATGTGATAAATAATGTTAACTATTTTCATTTGTTCTGTTGTTTTAACATTTAAAACCAGACACTGAGAAAAGCAATATCTTGCACTCATAAGAACCACTTCTCTAGCTAATGTACTTGAGGAAAGCTCACTCGTATATAATCTAGAAAAATCACATACTGAATAGAGAAATAGTAGGCTCGTTTCCCTGAGTAGAGAAGAATTTCTCCTCTGATGTTTGTTTTCTAACTGAATATTGCATTCTTCTGTAGGTTCTATTTCTCACTGCTGGAAAACTCTATTTTTTCTTCTCTTTTCTTCCAAGACGCTGCTTAGAACTTTGGAAAAATAGCTACGCTGTACTAACTCATAGCTTGAAGTTAGATAGGATAATATAATTTAAATTCAAAAATATTAGTCAGACTAGTTTGGGTTATAGGGTTATATGACAGAATATGTCAATTAAATCATTATTGAATTGACAGAGTGGAGAAAAGTTCATTCTTGTTAAATCCAGTAAAAGAAACCCAAAGGATAAAGTGCTTATAAAACACAGAAGAGAAAGCTCTGTTTTTAATATATTTTGCTGTCACAGCTCCAGAGCTGAGTCTTATAATCATGCATTGAATTAGTATCCTACTAGCAGTGTTCTTAAATTTCAAATATACAATCAGCCCGATACCTTGCTGTTAATCTACCTAATGTACTAGTTCATAGAATCATAGAATCATAGAATCATTAAGGTTGGAAAAGACCTCTAAGATCATCAAGTACAACCATCAACTAACACCACCATGACTCCTAAACTAGGCCCTGGAGTGCCACGTCTACACCTTTTTTGAACGCCTCCAGGGATGACGACTCTACCACCTCTCTGGGCAGCCTGTTCCAATGCCTAACCACTCTTTCGGTAAAGAAAATTTTCCTGATATCCAATCTAAACCTCCCCTGACGCAACTTGAGGCCATTTCCTCTCGTCCTATCGCTAGTTTCTTGGAAGAAGAGTCCAACACCCGCTTCACTACAACCTCCTTTCAGGTAGTTGTAGAGAGCGAGAAGGTCTCCCCTCAGCCTCCTCTTCTCCAAGCTAAACAGTCCCAGTTCTCTCAGCCGCTCCTCGTAAGACTTGTTTTCTAGACCCTTCACCAGCTTC
>WAAD01001047.1:23695-119592 GCA_013389945.1 Fregata magnificens
GGCTTGGCAAGCTCCTCCGCCAGCTCCCTCAGCACTCTCGGGTGGATCCCATCCAGTCCCATAGACTTGTGAGTATCCAGGCGGTGCAGCAGGTTGCTGACTGCTTCCTCCTGGACTGTGGGGGGGTTTATTCTGCTCTCGGTCCCTGTCTTCCACCTCAGGGGGCTGAATACCCTGGGGATGACTGATCTGACTCTTAAAGACTGAGGCAAAGAAGGCATTAAGTACCTCAGCCTTTTCTCGTCCTTGGTGACAATGTTCCCCCCCCGCATCCAACAGAGGATGGAGATTCTCTCTGGGTCTCTTTTTGCTGTTAATGTATCTACCTCTAAAACCCAGTACTGTTGTTCAACTGTGTTCAACTGTACAGCAAGCTACACAAGTACTAAATACAATCATAGACACAATGTAATTTGCTTGTATACAGTATCCTTCACACCTGAGATAAAAAATGCCTTGTAGACACCATCAGTTATGGACTAACTAGAAAAGGAATATTTTAAGGACTGATTTAAGTAGAGGGAGTAAATCATAGATCAGATGGCAAAAAGTTCCCTCAATGCACTTTTAAGTTAAAAGAGAGCTGGGAGAGAGCAAAAAGTCAAGAAAAGATGTGGAGTTGAAGAGCAGGTTGGGAAGAGCAGACTGTGAAAGCAAAGCAGAGCAAAACTATGAAGAATTTTAACAGAGAGGGGTCTGGAACTTCCAGCATATCACACTCCATTCTTCCATAAAGCATAATGTACTGCCTGTAACTTCAGTTGAATTAAATATCAAGGCACTTCTGAAAATTTCACTCAGTTCCCATGTACATATTTAACCAATTGAACACCTTTGCAGATCTGGTACTTGGCATAAGAACAGAAGCACACAACTGGTAAAATGTCAGGAGTCAATATGAACGTTATGCCATGCACAATCTCTGTGACAATTTCATGGCAAATGAGAAAGTATACATTTGGTAAGTGGGTATTATGAATGGTTTTTATCACTTGCAATTTTTAAGGTGTTTCAGCAGTCTTGGAAAAATTGTGGCTAGCTAGGAGGTCATTTAAATAACATAGTGAATAGACAGCCCAAGGAGATTATAAACTCAGAGAATCTCCAAGAAAAGGAAAAGAACTGAACTTGCTCCATTAGTTTTGTGCAATCCTATTCCAAAAAAAATAATTGGATAATGTTACCAAAATGACCTCCCTCATAAAAGAACCAGGAAGAAAATTGTAAAAACAGAGAGGGTGAGATTTTGTCATCAAACAAAGTGAGAAAAAGTTACTCTACTGCTATGGTTCTGATCCTGTGTTTGCATTTATATTCCACTTTTGTGACTCTGTAACCAAGAAGTCAGTATCTGCCTTTACTAAAGGGGGTGAATCTTTAATTTTACTTAAACTGCTCGTTTGTAAGTGTATTTGTGGCTAAGTAAAATCTCAGTTAATGCTTGCAAGCAGAAGCAAAGTGCTTCTTTGAAAACAATACATCGAAATAGAATGGTATCACAGACAAGCCCTTGGAGCCAAAGCAAGATTTGGGGAAGCTGTTCCCTATAAGCATCAGTCAACAGCATCAAAAGCATTCAAAAGCCACCACAGAGAGGGCAGCTTTCTCAAAGAGGCATTATCCAGTTCTTGTCTAGCATAGGGCAGGCAATGGACAGATGGTTTTTAAGTTTCTGGAAAATCCTATACTGTCACACTTTGCTTTCCAGCTGCTTTCCTAAAATACAGCTTGAACAATCCTCATTTTCTGTCTAGAGTTTCAGTAAGTAGCAAAATTTCTGAGGTGGAGACTCTCTTTTAATGTCTCTGAAGTTATTCCTATAGTGTCTGAAACAGATAAGTTACCTACAAGTCACTATCTCAGTAAGAAAAACAGACAGAACTTATTAAGTCTGATTAAATCAAAACTTGAATAAACACACCATATAGCCCTACAGCCAGAGAAGCAGCAGAGTCTGTCAGAACAGCATATGTCCTCCTAGTTATGCTTCTTGACTTTTTTTTCCAGAGAGATGAAAGTACACATTTAAAAATGAATGCAGGTAGGACCAAGCAGAGACTTTTCCAGCAATTGCTTTCATCATTCAACAATTTTTCTTAACGACAGCAGTGTCTCACGAATAATCTCAACAGTGTCCAGGGGCTCTGTGATTATTCCAGAAGTGAATAAATGTGACTGATGGGAAATCAGAACACTAAAACACTTGAGCATTGTGCAATCTCACCAGGCAGAATTGCTGTGAAATTGTTTAGCATGTTGTGTTGTCCTTAAAATTGAAACTACAGACACATTTTAAGACCGACGAGGAACCAAATTCTATCCTTCCTTTCTACAGATAGGAAGAAAGAAAAAAAAAGAAATTCCGTACTTGCAGTTTTTAATAACCAGTCATTATCTATACTTTCACTTACATTGATCATTTTGATAATATTAGCTGAGTAACATTTGATTTAATGAATATTCGAAAGATCAGTTTCCACTCAATATCAACACTTTTCTATCTGAGCAGTAGGAATATGTACTAAATTAATGGATGTGATTCATCCGTTTTGAGGATATTCTGAACTATCTTTTACTGTGTCACGTGAAATAAACTTTCATATTCTTTGCAAAGTTGCATATGAATCTCTCTTGCTGGTTTCGGATGTGTAAATAACATCAGACGGGGGGCCAAGGAAAGAGTGCTGAGCATCTGATAGAAACATTAAATGATGCATAGTGGAAAGGAGGGTCAGATTTCCAGATTTGTGCTTAGATTACATTTCCTTCATGTGCTCAATTGTAAAAAGATTTGCTCAACACACATACTGCTCTAGCAACTCCATTTGGTGCATTGCAGACAATATAATACCTAGAAATGTAGCAGTGAGCTGGAGAAAGAATCTTTTATTCCATTTGCCCCGTGGTATACTGCCAATACTTCAACTCTTTTTTTTTTTAATTCTTTTAAAGCACTCACCCATTCAGATCTATCAGATTCAGTATTAACCTTCTTAAGAGACAAGTTAAAGTTTAAAATTTTACTTTAAAGATAGTTGTTAAATGTATTCAAACTGTATTTAAGACATTAAAAATGAATGTAACCTATGTATTATCATTATTGCTCAACATACTTCTTAGAGTACAGTCTAAAAGCCAAATATGACGAGATTGCAAAATACTGATACTGAGGATGAGAAATGATCCCTGTTCCAATAGCTACCAATCTCAATCAACAAACAAGAATGGGCAGAAGGGGAGGAATATACCATTCATGCCAATAAAACAGAGAGATGGCTCCAAGTCCCATGATAGTTCCATGACTGATTCACTTTTATTTCATTATTTCAGCTTTTGGGTGAGGATTTCAGAAATCAGCCTGCATCCTTCAGTCTCTGTGTGAACACTTTTGTGCAGCTTTTCTGCCAGCTCCTTTCTCAGGTAGAAAATGTGATTTCTGCTTACAACTTCAATTCCTTCCATACTTTATGCAAGAAATAATAGAAATTTGCATCCCCTTGGAGCTTCCTAGTGATTAGTATGATCAAAGTGTACAACTACAACTAGGTGATAGAGTAAGTAGGGAATTAACCAAATATGTCCTTTAGAAGAATTTGAGAAGTCTGGTAATGAAGGGAACTTCATAAATGGCATGTTCTTTGTTATATTCAGTGCTTGAAAAGCAGGAGAATGAAATCCTGTACTACACTGTCTTCTTTCATGCTGTGTATCATACTGGAAGGGACAGAGGGAGAGGGGGAACAGCTGCCTTAGATGCCAGCAGGAATTCAGCATCAACAAATGGTCCCACTGAGTTCCTGCTGTTTGGGCTACTGATCAGTTCAAATCCAGATGCATGCTTCTGCTGCTCCCCTTGCTCACCTGCAGTATGCACTGAATTAACAATTACTTCCTTCCACTCCTGTCCTGCTCTCCGCAGTCGCCCTAGCACTTTTGCTTCTGTTTGGTCTGTCTTTCATGCAGGCCACTTTGTGATGGTGACTGGGTTTTTTTCACCGCTCAAGGTAATCAGAATCCAGAATAGTAAATAAGCATCTGAGAACGACCCAGAGTTGCTTGTACAGCTGCTTAACTTACCATATCGCTCAGCTGGACAGAGGATATGAAGGTTTTGAAATGGGTTTGGGAGTCCTCATGGAGGAACCAGTTCCTGGATTATCTATCACCAGTTCCTGGAATATCTATCACGCTCACCTTTTGCACCCCATTAGCATTCAAGGCACGCCAGGTGTGTCAGCAGGTTGTTTGGGAGGGTATGTGTTGATTCCCAAACACATATTCTTCTCAGCTGGATTATGTCATTAAAAATGAATTTTCAGATTTCACTGTCGCATCCTTTTCAACCTGAAGTGCAAGTAAGGAACTCATGCTTCACAGAAGCAAGCCAAAGTTGTCCAAAACAAAAATCATTATTAACTTCAGTATGTCATGTTCCCCTTGTTTAAGGAATAGTAAGTCAGAAGTTTTAAGGGTGATTTCAGTCTGGGAAGACAACAAGCTGATTTTGAGCTAAAAGGAGATAAAGCAGTGATACTTAGAAGTCAAAGCTGAAAACTAAAATTTGAGAACTTTTTTTTACCTAAAACCAATTTGGAAACACTTCATCTTTCTCTTCAGAATAAATCTGACAATTTTCAAGCTAAGGCAGTTATAGAATGGCTTAAAGCAAGGTTTATATTGAAAGATTTTTTTTAACCATAACTTTAGAGAGCAGAACGGATTGGTGAAGCTTTAGATGGAATTTGACTCCCATAGAATATGCGATTTCACAAAACCAGATATGTTCAACAGAAAGAATGCAGCAATGTAAGAAAGGCCATACGGTGTCAAGCCTAAAATCTAGCTAATCCAGTATCCTGTCTCCAGAAACAGCAGATAGCAGATAACAAAGGAAGAGCATAAGAAAACTGCAAGCACATCCTAATGCTTCCAAATTTGAATGTGTCTGAGACAGAGGCAAAGTCTTTGCATTTAAGAGTTTATGATGGATTTTGCTTCCATCAGTTGTTCAATACTTTTAGGAAAGGGTAAATTGGATCTACTATAAAAATATGTAAACATATCAGCTAAAAATTCTGCAATGGAATTAAAATATTCTAAGGTAAAGAATTTTGATAACTCATTTTGAAATAGCTTCATTTTGATTTTTTTACCCCATGTTGTAATATAACAAAATATTTAAAATTCAAAGATGAAGGGAAATATTTCTATTTTATTGAAATTAAATGTTTAGTTTGAATCAAAACAATACTGGGGTGGGTTTGTTTGGGTTTTTTTCTCCTTTATGAAGAACTTTGACATTTGGAGGTGTATTCCACCTTAGAAATTTAGCCAAATTTTGCAAATATTGACATCTTTTGAAAACAGAAGGTCCATCATACAAATAGCTGTAGTCATTGCCTCTCTGCTTGGCACAAAGCCTTAACCTGTATCTTGCATGTTGTGCTTTCTAAGCTATACAAACATTAGCTAACACTATTTGAGCATCTTCAAATCCTTCTGAAGACAACTGAATGTACAGCAAACAATGTTCAATCAGAAAATGTACAGGAAAGGAAGGGAAAGTGCAGGGAGGAAATTATAGTCACCTGAGATGAAAGTAATTAAAAATCTTTGAAAAAAAGAGAGATAACTTCAGGTTACAGAGGTTTTATACTGTCAGAGGTGGTCGTTACTGTACATCACTTTAGTACTTTGGAAAAAATTTCCCCTTTACTAAAAGATGGTTCCTTCTCAGTAGTAGTGTATAAACATATCTCATAGAACATGAATTTATCAGTCATATTTGTTTTAAGAAGTGGTTAATCCATTGTTCTAGATTGCAAAGGTCAGTGGTTTGGTTAAAATTAAAGCTCCTCACTGTAAAAACGCCTTATTCCAATATGCTTAAAGGATTTTAACACATACCTCTCCTGTATGCAACATGCTTAGGACACCTATTTGTTCACTGATTAAGCAATTCCAGATGGAAACATGCAATAGACAGGTGAGTGATGGAAAGTATGTTACTTTTAACATCCTGACTGGAACAACAAAAGACCATGGAAATATAATCATGTCACTTCTGCTTAGATATTAGAACATTAGCAGTGATGTGAACTCTCATAATTTTATCATGAAGTGCTTTTCTTTTTTTTTTTAACCTCAAACCACAGCCAAGCCCTCTGAACTGAAGACAAATGAATGAAACAATTTCTGGTTTCAGTTTCATATGGAGAAAAAAAAATATATTTTTCCAACCTTTTTGTTTTCAAAAAGATTGGGTTCCTGGCGGTCTCCTGAATACATCAAGGCACTCCCTGTGTTCCTGCTCCCCAAACCCACCAAACTGGAGGACCTATGGATTGCACTGCAGTTGCCACCAGGTCTGTGAGGCAAGGTTTCCTTGAAATGAGAAATAGTGTGCACTGAGGCAAAAGGGGCACGTGTCCAGGTCTCATCCCAATGGATAATGGCCAGATGAACACTCAGACCTAGGAAGGTCTCCAGGGTCAAGTAACCTAGGTGTAGCCAAACACAGACATCTGGCTTGGAAATCAATAAAAAGAGGAAGTATTAAGAAAAAAGATATAATTTTTTAAAAATTTTAAAACTTTTGCGAGTCCAGCCATTCTTGTGATTTGGTCCTGGCCAGCAGTGGTTTTACCACGGGCTAAAAACAGTAGGCCACCTTCCCCTGCCCCAGCACTGCTGTCATGTAGCACAACTAAGGTGGGTAGATTAAGAAAGGCAGACCACTCTCTGCAGTTCAGAGAACTGCATTCAGCTTTCTATTTTGTAACAGCAAAAGGTTTGTGCTTCTTACCACCCTACCAGCCAGTCTGAGTTTTCTGCAAAAGTCCAGTGTAAAATGCACAGAATTTCTCCAGCATTTATTCTTGCCCTTCCTTTGTAATAACTGAAAGACTCACCGGAAGTTGGAGGAGGCATTTAATAATTGACTGTATTTTTTTCAGTTACGGAAAATAGAACTTTTCTTTAAAAAATAGATTAAAACCTCCTGATTCTGTTTGATAAAAAGTTAGTTAATTATACCACACTACATTGCAGAAGGTCATACTGACATCTGGTGGCCTTTCGTACCTACTAAAATTGCTCCCCCCAATTTCAGCAAATAATTCATGCAAGAATGGTAACAATATCAAAATGACATTGTGGTTGTGATTGTATCCGCCTGGGTTTAGCAGGTATTATTCAAAACCTGAGTTAAGAGGCAATGAGTCCACCCCTCAGTACCATGCTGAAGTACTGCCTTTTAATTTAGCTGCCATGTTAAGTCACATTTGCTGCTGGCCCTGGCTGCAGGCATCAGAAAGCCGCAAGCTTTCATAAACAGCAATTAAGGGTGCCAGAGCTGCCACAACAGCTCTGCGGCTGCTCTGGGAGTTATCAGGAGATTTCACAGTGACACATTGCATTAAACAGAACCGCAGCCAGTGGGAGTAAAAGCATCTTATTACTGTTATTGCTATTGTAGGATCTAGTAGATCTAATCATGGACCAGGACCCCATCAGAGGAGGCACTATACAAACCATGAAAATGCCCAAAGTAGGCTATAATTGAATTGTAAGACAACGAACAGTCAACAGATTGAAGGTGCTACAGATCAACGCATCAGAGCCCAGCCTCTTAAGAGATGTAATTGAATAGGAACTTTTTTTAAAAAAGCAGAACCCTCCTGTGGCAGTGAAAGGGAGTGAAACTCTGAGAAGGAAGAAGTGTCTCCTTCCTGTTAAGAGAGCGTAAATTTTGAGGGGAAAATTCCTCAGGTTCATCTATGGGGAGGATTATTTATGTAACAGGAGAAGATCCCCTGAATCAGGTACAGCAAAGGTCTTGGGAGACACACTGAGCCACTACTGCTGCTAAAAAAGGAAAGAAGATATTGCCTTCTCCCCTCTGAAACAAACAGGATTGTGTACTTTTGCACTCACTGTTGTGAAGGAGACCGCTATGATGTTTCTACGGCTCTGAATGTCTCTTGTTGGAGAGGGGGAGGGAAGTGATCTGGCCCACTCCTCCATGCACAGAACAGGCAAAGAAAACCAAATGAGCCTCTGCTGTTAGCTGTCATCAAGAATTTCATTTTAGCTCAAGAGAACAAAATCCTGTCAGCAAATGTTTTTCTGTCAGTTCCCAGGCTGCTGACTCCATCACAAGAGATTATCAAGAACTGGGGTCTCCATCACAGAGAACCAGGGTCCACCAGAAATCGTGTTAATCAATGACATAAACTTCATTCTGAATCTGCCCAGGGACACACGTGTGGATATTTCCCACAGAAAGGACATTCTGAAGGACATCTCAAAGTATTAAAAATCTTTGTTTCTTTTGTGTCATTTTGGTTCATTTAATTTTCTCCTCTGTAATGTTGTGAGATTAAGGGTGAGGTAGCCAACCTATGGTTTATGGGCTACTTCTACAATATTGCCTGAATAATTCATTCAGCTTGCAGCCTACCAGCTACCAGACTCTTTCCCCAGGGTCCTTCAGATGCAGGCAGAAAGCAGACCATAAGTCTGAATAAATTATTCTCATAGCCCAGCACTTGCTTTCTGAAGCCTGTCATCCTGTGGTCCCCATTCATATGATCAAAATGAAAGCCACTTCTGACTGCAAAACCCAACACCCACAAACACTTCCATCTCATGGCTGCTACAAGTCCATTCCTTGAAGGGGCACAAACACTTTTTCGTGGTGGCAGGACAGATATGTCCATTGAAGTAATAGAGCAGGGGTGTATCACCCTTTGCCCACAGGTGACATGGTGCCAAAGTGAGCAGACAAGTAGAACATCAGCACAGTAAAATCCTAAGTACAATCTGTAGCATTTGCAATTGGATACAGGTGCTTTGAATTTACAAATTAGTATTTTAACCTCATAATGCCTGTTTGTATCAAAAAGTCACAGGACGATGAATACAAATGACATAAGTAAAATATAATATTTGAACACTGCTAGAATGTGTAGACTTTACTTTCCTTTTTGAAAAATGTCATAAAAATCAGTACCTTCCTGGGAAATATTTCACTTTTGATAAAATTACCTTTTTGATATAAAACAGTTCTGTTTAAATTGTTTCATCCAGTTCCAGTCAACATATTATTATTGTTATATTTTCAGCAGTAAGTTAAGCATTTTAAAGGTGGGCATAAAATACAGCCATTTCCCAGAAGACATTTACAATCCAGGTAGACAATACAACTAGAAAGGGCAGAAATGTCAGGAAAAAAAGCATGAATGTGTAAGAGGTGTCTACTCTTTAGCTCTGTGATTTAGTAAGGAGCAAGAAAAGTGGGAAATTCTTTCAGAAATTGTGGGCCATTCCCAGAATGGAGGAAGTGTTAAAGCCTGTTGGATGAAAGGATTTGATCGGAAGGTGCTAGAAGATGTGGCTAACTGGGAGATGTGAGGGCAGGTTTGTGAGGGCAGCTTTGGGCAGCATGAAGCAGGCAAGGAAAGGAAACGAAGGAGCTGAGATGAGAGATGGACTCGGGAGCCTACTTTGTTGGGGCCCCTGAACATGAACCTATAGTGTTACTTCAAAGGAAGCCAGTAAACGGGCTGCAGATGATCCCAGGAGTGAGCAAGGAAGATGATTTTGAAGGAGGGGAAAAATTCTTCAGCCACAGAAATCCACCAAAAAAGGAGGCATGGCATAGAAAGGAAAATATAATCTAGATGTAAACAACTAGTTTCTTAATGGGCATGGAAGAGAAACCTTCTAAGAGGATGCTGATGAGCTTGCAGAATATGACTGCATATTATGATTGCCCTCCAGGCAAACGACACGTCACAGTTCTTAAGTTAAAACAAAAAATATGGATGGAGTTTTTTATGATAACCACCCACTGAAACAAACACATTTAGCTAATGACCTAAACCCAATAAAATATCCCAGTTACTCCATCAAAATCAGAGCAATGTTTGTGAATTTTTTGACAGCCCATTTCGTGTTACCACAAGGCACCCACACCTGCAGTAAACTTTAGAATTTAGTTCATCTTTGCTTCTTACTGGTCCACAGGCTTTTAAAATCTTGCAGTTTGCACTATGTTACCCAGTAGATACTTATAATAAAGTTATGTGATTGTCAGTAAAAAACTATTTCTAAGGTGAATTTTTTAAAATATATATGATGTTATCATATTTTTAAGGACACATAACAAAATCTTTGTGGTACATTCATCTGCTGTATCTACTTGTTAACCAAGGCAGTTCACTGGCTGTATGTTTACAAGCCAGAGAATCAATTTAAGTTATTAACACTAGTGTTAAATTCAAGGGTGTGGTGCATTTGAAAAATGAATGTCTTTTATTCATGTACTAGTCTGCTAAACCAGCAAAGCTATCAGCAGTGGCGAAAGCCTAAATCACAGTAGGAAAACCATGAAGATTTGTATTCATCTGGGAACACCTTCATCATTTTCTATATTAATATAAAACCAGGAAGTCTTCAACAAACTGTAGTATACTAGAAACCAAAAATCAAACCTGAAGAGAACTTCACAGTCACAACCACCTTCAAAAAATCTAAAATTAATTTATAGAGAAAACTAAAGGAATTGGATACAGGTAAATCAGAGAAGTCCACTTCTTAGATGTATTAATACGCCACTGCCTCAATAGTATTTCTAAAAAGCAAAGCTTTGTACGTAAAGAACAGATTTTCAAAGAAGAGCATAGAAGACACTGCACAGAACCTGTAGTTCCAACATCTGGCAAAAGAAAGCATAAAGTTGAAAGCATTGTGAGAGTAGCATGCTTTAATAGCTGTTTCACATCCATAGCCTCGAGAGACTGCTAGAGAGAAGCTTTTGGCAAAACAGATACTGACTTAGTCAGGAAATTCACATTGCTCCTCATCTCAGCTCCGCATCACCAAAAGTTCATTCTATGGGCACTAAGGACAGCCTACCACTCTGAAGCTCTTAAGACCATGAAGAGGTTTGTAGCTGAGTTATCCATGTGTTTTCTAAATAAATCAATTAAGAGAAACTACATCTGATAGACAAGCATTACTGAACTATGAAAATACACAGTAGCAGGGCAGAAGGGATAGCGGCCTCTATCTAATTGGTATCTTATTAGGAAAGGGCACTCAAAACTTGCAGGTATGATTTTGAATTGCGTTACTTTATAATGTTTCTTTCCCTTCAAACCATAACTCCATGAGGCTTCTTGAACTACTTGGGAGCAAGCTAGATTAGACCCACCATGTAGTGAACTCTTGCATATAATTCATTGTAGTGAAATTCTGGGCCCAATTTGTTTTACAGCTTATACCGGAATGAAGCCACTGGAGTGCAGACATTGCCTCTGGCAGTCACTAATACAACAAGTCAGTCTGGGTCACTTCAAAGGTCCAACAGCACACCTGGCAGCAAGAGCTGGCTGCAGGAGAAAAAGGCCTTTGAGCACCAGCTGAGTTCCTGGATATTTTTTTTTCTCCCCTTTTACAAAGTCAATTATTTTGAGGACACCCACACAGATTACATAAAAACCTATGCCTACAATGTAGTTGTCTTGCCACACTCACACATCTGCATGCAAACATTAAAACAAGACTAAATAAATTCTTTGAAAGAGAAAAATTTCATATGATCAGTCTCCCCATTATAAAAAATATATGTGACTCCAGGTATATATATCATATACAAAGCAAGAGCACAGACTGGCGTTTGATACAAATGATCTTAGATAAAAGACGACTGTGGGTGAAAATTGTGATCACAGGAGGTGGCCCTAGAAAAATTAAGAAATTGATACATGTGAGTAGCCACTTTATTTATTGATTACTCCATAAGAATAAGGCAAAAAGATTAGCTACCAGGAATTATTATCTCCCAGACTGCACTTTAATATTCACTGTGTTCAGTTTCACAGCAGCAGAAGCAAGAGTGCACATATGACCCCGCTCTGTCTCAGGGCATTAGTTCATGAATTCAAATAATGAGTGGTAGAAAAGCATTAACCTTTGGATACTTGCTGTTAGAAAATACTCCCCGCACTTACTTAACTATTACCATTTGCATTTACACAATATGGTAGAATTTTTAGCACTCCCAATATAAGAATAATCCTTTATCCTTGGAAAATTTAAATTGCTCCTGTATAGCTTGCTTTATTGGGATAAAGAGTCCAGGTGGTGCAACAATTTTTAAATTTACTTCAGTCAGTGTTTAAATTTTAAACATTAGACAGGTCCTCATAAGCAGTAATGAGTAACCAGAGGCCAAACTATAGCATCATGCATCAGCTTTCATTCAGTCTAACACAAATTGATCTCTGCTTAAACTGAGTGAGAAAATTTCCTGAGCAAATCTTCAGACTTAGGCCTCATTAGACAAATCTTCTCCCTACGGATATAAAAAGGAATTTTTCTGTCTCGTAAATACAACACCTTGCAAGAAAGCAGGACTTTCTCATTCACCTATGTAGGAAGGTCTCATTGCAAAACAGCCCTGTGCAAGTTTAGCAGAAGTTTATACTTCAGTTCAAACAAAAGTAAGCAGTGACAATGCTGAGCAGTAGAGCGCTAAATCCTTTCTACAGCGAGACCTTGGTTACTTACACTACTGTGTGTCAGCAGTTGTTTGATCACAGGATGTCAGAATGGCCTAAGCTGGAGGGCGCCTCTGGAGACCATCCAGTCCAACCCCCCTGCTCAAAGCAGGGTCACCAAGAGCAGGCTGCCTAGGACCATGTCCAGATAGACTTTTAATATCTCCAAGGATAAAGACTCCACCACCTCTCTGGGCAACCTGTTCAGTGCTCGGTCACCCTCTCAGTAAAAAAATATGTTTCCTGATGTTCAGACAGAACCTCCTGTGTTTCAGTTTGTGCCCATTGCCTCTTTTCTCGGTCTGCCTTTACTGCCCTCTACCTGGTATCTATACATATGAATAAGATGCCCCTGAGCTTTCTCTTCGCCAGGCTGAACAGTCCCATCTCTCTCAGCCTCTCCGCATAGTTACCATGCTCCAAACCCTTCAGCATCTTCATGGCCCTTTGCTCAACTTGCTCCAGTATGTTCGTATCCCTCTGTATTGGAGAGTGCAGGACAGGACCGAGCACTCCAATTGTGGCCTCCCCAGTGCTGAGGAGTGGGGAAGGATCACACCCTCGACCGGCAGGTGATGCAATGCTGCTCCTGATGTAGCCCTGGAGAGGCTGTTATCCTTCTTTGCTTCAAAGGCACATCGTTGGCTCAAGTTCAATTTCTTTTCCACCAAGACCCACAGTTCCTTTTCTGCAAAGCTCCTTTCCAGCTGATCAACCTGCAGGGTATACCAGTGCATGGGGCTATTTGTCCCCAGGTGCAGAACTTGGCATATCCCTTTTTGGTACTTCATTAAGTTCTTGTTTGCCCATTTCTCCAGGCTGTCAACATTTTTCTGAATGGCAGCACAGCCATCTAAGGTATCAACCAGTCCCTCTGCTTGCAGAGGGTGCACTTTGTCCCATCATCCAGGTCATCAATGAAGGTGTTAAACTCTGTTGGCCCCAGTATCAACCTCTGGAACATACCACTAGTGACTGGCCTCCACCCAGACTTCAGGCCACTGATCACAATGCTTTGAGCACAGCAGTTCAGGCCGTTTTGAAGCCACATCACCATACACTTATCTAGCCTGTACTTTATCAGTTATGGGAAACAGTGCTGAAAGCCTTGCTAAAGTCAGGATTAAAAACATCCACTGCTTTTCCCTCATTCACCAAGCAATTCTTCTCATCATAGAAGGCTATCATGTTGGTTAAGCATGACTCTCCCTACATAAATCCACACTGACTGCTCCCAGTCATCTCCTTGTCCCTCGCATTTGGAAATGGCTTCCAGAAGGATGTGCTCCATCACTGTCCCAGGGAGTGAGGTGAAGATGACTGTCCATTGTTCCCCAGAATATTCTTCTTACCCTTCTTGATAGCTGCCTTCCAGCTCAGAGTCACCTGTGCCCAAGGTGCCATGTAAGTATATTTGTGTGGTCTGAATCCAACTCACCATGTCCTGCTGAGGGGTGGGAGAGAGCAATGACAGCATAGCCATGCATGAATGTATAATTACCAACCATCCAGAGAGATTCTTGCTAATGCCTGGCTGGGCTGGAACCAGCTGGAAAACTATCTATATCCATCTGTGAAGGTATGCCCTAAACCACTTTGGCAAATCACATACTTGTGCAAGAAAGCAAGCTGCACACTAAGAACGTCAGAATCTGAAGTGCTGGCCTGAGACTCCCCTCACCTCATTTGGGCATATAAAAGTTAAACACCTAAATATAATCTAGTCACCTAGGGGTCTCTTCAGAGTGACAGGAAAGAGGCAGAACAGAGGACAGCTCACCCCGTTGTAAAAGGTCTAGGATAGATCAAATGAATCCTGTTGTGCAGCCATTTCTTTCTCCATAATGTCTAGAAGCCAAAGATAACTAATTTAGTCTTTGACACCTAACCTGTATACTCCAAAGTAAAGATGATCTGCCTTATCACTTTGCCTTCTTGAATTTTTAGTTAGTTATAGAAATATAGAGGTAAAACATCATCAATAGCAGCTAAGATTCCTTAGGCATAAGATCTTAGATCATAAGCTCTAACCCTTCACACCAAGTAAAGATGAAACATATCTACACCATTCTTAAGAGATATTGGTCTAATCTGTTCTCAGAAATGTACCTTAGTGGGGATCCCATTCCATTCCTTGGTAGCTTGTTCCTGAGGAATCCTCATCACTAGAAACTGTTCCCTAATCTCAACCCTCTTGTAGAGAAAAGTAAGACAATTAAATTCTTATACACAATGGACATGGAGTTCACTCTCTAGTTCCTTTTTTCAACAGCTTTTTACCCCCACTATTTGTCTTCTAGAATAATACAATTCAAATGTTCAGCCTTTCATCTTAAATCATATTTTTTAAACTTCTGATTGTTTTTATTACTCTCTTACATGCTCTCTCCAATTTAAGACCATCTGCCTTAGCATGAAATATCCAGTATTGGCCACCAAACTCCAGCTGAAACCTTACTACTGCCAACTTAGCAGAATGATTAGTTGCCATGCCCTCAATACAAAACTTGTGTTCGCATATCCCAAAGTGACACTTCCCATTAATGGTTTAGCATTGTGCTGTTTAGTCAAAACCAGTTTGTACTCACTCAGATCCTTCTATTCCATGTTAACTGTAGTGCTTTGCTTTATACTAATTCTTAGCAATGAGTCCTTGTTCTGCCATTTTGTGCAATGTCTTGATATCCATCATTAAATCACCCTGACACACAACAGTTGTATTCTGCTTATCTTTGCCATGCACCCAGACGTATTACACACAGGGGAAGAGTGTTTGCAACAGAATCATTTCACTTTCAGAGCAGCTTTAGCAAAACAATGAGTAAAACGGTAGAAATTATACAGTCCAATATAATCTAAACCAGGGAGAGTGATGACAACCCATGAAGCAAACTCTTCCCCAAAACAGTAAGCTTTCCAAATTCATGAAGATACCTAGCTAACCAGACCAGTAGAAACCATGAATTAATACAAAATACTATTGGAAGCAACAATTTAATTGTTTTACATGTTTAATTGCTTATGTGTAAAATATAAACCATGTTAAATTAAAACAAATAACTGAGAAAAAGGAGAGGGAGGCTAAATATTGAAACACAGGCACATATCTCTAATACATGTTCAGGCTAAGGAATGTAATATCAGGAGAGCCATAAAACAGAACAGGGAAAGAGAACTATAACAAAATGGAAACATCTTAACTGGGGCAAGAGGTAGTTAACCACACTGACAAGGTAACAGTCTGCAGCAAGAAGTTCAAAAAGAAAGGATAGAAAGGTGAAGGTGCATTTAAAGACAGACACCATGCCAATTTCAACTGAAATGAAAAAAAATCATATAAGGCAGAGTTAGAATCCAATCCAGGGATTATTTCTTGATGTCACTAGTACACATGAGCTAACAAAAAAAAAAAACAAAAACCAAAATACGTTCTCTTCCATGCACAGTATGGAACAAATGACCAACCAATAAAGAGCATGACTGACACACTGAATAATCCAGTGTCAAAGTGAGGACTACATCATAATTTTCTACATCATTTAGTCCAAATATGCAGAAAATGTCACTGTAATCATTACACAGTAAATTGCCAGGGACTATTCTATGTCTTCTGAATAGCAGACCTAGAAATGCCATCAAGACACAAAGATTGTATTTCTGGAGATTTTCCTTTTTTAAGTATATTTTTCCTACTACTACTACTACTACTAAAAAAGTAGTCTTCCTTTGGTTTTAAATTGCATTTATTTATGCATTCTAGTAATTAAATCTTATCAAGCAAGAAAATATGCTTTTATTCGGCAGGGGGGAAAACAAAGAAAGCAAGAGGATATCTTTTCTCTGTTCTAACTTGCATTTGACACAGTGAACCAAAGGAAAGACTGCAGTTTAATAGTGTATAAGCTGCATAGTCCAGAGAATAGAACAAGTCTTAAATCAGTTTCTGTAGGATCTCCTCCAAAAATGCATTTACATGAATCTTGTATGTTTATTGCAGATGTGTGGGTAAGGAGTAGACATGCTCACTGGCAACACAAATATCAGGATTTGGCATAGTTAATTTGTCCAAGGGCCTCTGTACAGAAATATTTCACAGGTTTCATTTCATCACATCCCCATTTCAGTGTGAAAGAAAAGACACAAAGAAGAAAGTGGGAGGTTCAAGGCTTCAGTTATCCAAATTCAAGAATATTCAGCTCCACATACTTTTCTTCAAGTCAGATTTTTTTGTTTAATTATTCATCCAAAAGCCTAGCTGGACAAAAGTGGATCTAACTCTAACAAGTTAAACTGGAATGCTTACAAGCCTTGTGTAAGTAAAGAATTTGTTGTCTCAGGGTCGAGTCAAATCCACAACTAAAGTAGATTCACAAACAGCAGTGTTGACCAAGGTTGATTTTCATAACCTCCAAGTGCCCGGAAAGCTTCATTATTTTCTCCAGTGCAGGGTTTTCAGGACTCACCTGTTCTTTTACATTAGCTCCTGACTAAACCAAAGGCGGCTTCAACCAAAGCCCACTTTAAAGTTTCAGCTCCTATAGTGTGCAGTTCTCCAAATTCTGACTAGTGTAAATTCCTACAGGCATATGTCATCTGCTCAGAGGTCTGCACGCCATCTCCTTGATTTCAGAGAGCAACTCAATATGCTGGGCACTATGTTCAATGGTGCAAAACCTTGGAACCCACACTCTGAAAGAGTATTATCTCTTATTGCCCAGAATACCTTGAAAACTACCCTGAAGCCCCATTCTGCTGTCATGACTGTTGTGCTCACTTCTCTGCCTATGTCAAAGAATATGAAACACAATGCGTCCCTTGCATTGGAGCTTGCCTGTAGCCACCATACACTTTTCTGTTCACCTCCCTTTATGTGCCTTCTTTTGCCTCCCATCTCTTTTCACCTGAATCTTTTTCCTACCATGCATTTCTGGTCTATTTTATCCTACCAAATATTATCGGTGGTATAACAGCGGAGAAAAAAAGTGTATAAATTCATGTTTTGGGTTTCAGGCCAAGTAGTGAAAAGTAGTAACCTCTGTATTGTCTTAATCACATTTGTCTGTTTACCCATACTTGCCCTTAGATATACAGCTCATTTTCCCTGCTTGTAGCTACAAGATATTGGGAACCAATGTTCCACATGCATTCAAGACCAAAACCAGCAATAAATATAAACTAGTCTGACATAACATTTTTCTACCTCATTCTTCAATTGTGCATACGTGAACTGCTCCCACAGCTTGTCACGCTAGAAGAATGCAACAATTATTGAGCGTTGCTCCCTTTGGAAATAGTTTGAGGTCTGTATTTATTGAGGGTAAGGAACGTGTAGACAAGTAACCAGCAAAAGACAACATTTTCTCCCACAAATAAATAATTCAAGAAGGAATGAACAATGTTATTGTCTTTTATTTTATTTTGTGAATCAGGACTTTATAAATGTTTAAGCCAAATTTGCAAAAGTGGGCATGACTTCACTTCTTTTAAAAGGAAGAAAAAAGCAGCACATAATTAGTTTTTTCAGGATCATCTACTTTTTTTCCAATTCATGAGTTAAAAGAAGTGCCTTTACAGAAACACAGAATCACAGAATGGCTGAGGTTGGAAGGCACCTCTGATGGTCATCTGGTCCAACCCCCCAGCTTAAGCAGGGTCATGTAGAGCAACTTGGTGTCCACCAGGACTCCCAGGTCCTTTTCTATAAAGCTCCTTTCCAGCTGGTCAGCCCTCAGCATGTACTGGTGCGTGGGGTTGTTCCTCCCCAGGTGCAGGACTTTGTACTTCTCTTTGTTGAACTTCATGAGGTACCTGTCAGCCCATTTCTCCAGCCTGTTGAGGTCCCTCTGGATGGCAGCACAACCCTCTACTGTATCAGCCACTCCTCCCAGTTTTGTGTCATCAGCATACATGGTAAGGGTGCACTCTGCCCCATCATCCAGGTCATCAGTGAAGATGCTGAACAGGACTGGACCCAGTATTGACCCCTGGGGTACACCACTAGTTATTGGCCTCCAACTAGATGTTGTGCCACTGACCACCACCCTCTGGGCCCAGTCACTCAGCCAGTTTTCAATCCATCCTGCTGTCTGCTCATCCAGACCATACTTCATCAGCCTCTCAATGAGGAAGCATTGTCTGTCTCCACTAGTATACACATTCATCTTGAGAAAAAAAATCAACAGAAGTGAGGGCTTTAACACCAGAATTATTTTCAAAAGGAAAGTAGAAGTGTCAGAGTTCTTCATTTTAATTATCACCTTTTACATGATACTAATCAACATCTAATAGAAATCAAATAGCACCAAGTTTTAAGGGTTTTGAATCCCTTAAAACTTGGGTACCTTGAGAGGTGAACCTACATCTTTATTTACACATCTGAATTACAGATTTGGCTTTGATGGAATGAGTGCCTTCAAGCCCTATTGGCAGGTGTTTGAAAAACTGCGGGTTTGAGGATTTTTTCATCGGAAATAAAACATAAGATGTTTCCATTGTCTCCTTGCTTGCTTCAGCAACACCTGAAGGCCTTCCTACAACAGTGTTCCCTCCAAGAGAAGAGCAACAAATAACTTTACAAGATTGTATTTCAGGTTACCGTATCTCACTGGTCCCGATAAGATCGAAATTATTGACATGAAAATGCAGGAGGATGGAGAAAACTAAAAATAATTTGCTCTTGACCACAAAATTTAGTGTAAATTATTGGCCCATTCAAGTCAGAGATTTAATATTAACCTCAGTGGAGCGAAAACCAATGCCTCAAAACAGTGATTCGTAATCAAACAGGTTAATGCTGTTGAAGATAAATCATTACCACTCATTAAGTTCTCTGAAGAGCAGCAAACTATATTTCATATTTTCTGTCTCACTGTTTACTGACCAATTTGCCTGGAGCCTTCTATAAAGTGCTGTGACTTTTATTTTAGCAACTGCTTTGTCAGCTGCAAAAGACTTCTTAAGTATTCTTTTAATTACAGTTGGAACTGACAAGTAAGGTGAGTCCCTGCACTTGCAAATATTTGAAATGTTTCAACTTTTACTTAAATTCACTGTGTTTTATTCAATTTATAAGATACACAGGTTGAACTGAAATAATTCAGAAAGTGTATGGAGATTAATTGTTTCTTTAATTCATTCCTAAAACACCCAAGTGTGTTTATGCTTTGAAATTAAGCTTAGCTGCATTTCATCTTTAACATGAGTCAAAGGAAAAGTCAAAACATTCGGTTTAGTCAATGCCAAACAGAAACTGTTCAGCCTTTTACAGTTCTCAGCCATTTTTCTCTGTTGAACTATTTCACATCATTTGGGAAGGATTTGCACTTATTTTGATGTATCCAAAAGTGCAGCAAGAGTGAAGCACCTGCTTTTCAGTGAATGTTGTCTAGCTGTACTCATGCACAAGAGAAAAGGACTCATAGCTCCCCATATCATCAGAGTTATCTACTGCACAGCACTCTTTCAGATGTTCACTGAACCCCACATTTCTAAAGTTCTCATTTTGGCATGGGCAACAGTAATGTGTGAGGAAGATAAAGGGAGAATGACATCTGCCATCGACCATTTTAAGCACAAGAATAGATGCCTTCAACAAGAAAAGAAGTTTTAATGGGATGCTATTAATCCATAATAATGTCTTCGCTCTGTGACTATAACAGATAATAAAGAAGTCAAGAACAAGGAGCCTGGGAAAGCTTGTAACATCTGGTGTTTATTTTGATGACATTAGTCACTCCTTGCACTGCGGTGGCTGCAAGTGGCATGTAAGCAAATACCTCTTTCAGGAACCTCAGTCCAAATATCAGAATCTGTTCCAAGATAGCAGCTATCCACTTGCTACAGATAAAGCAGAATATAAATCCACCTGCTGATCACAAATTCAATCACATATTCTGTTACAAGGCTAACAACATCATTGTATTTAAAAAAACTATGAGCTCCTTGAAGATTAAGAATTATTCAGTGCTTAACATGCCATCAATGCTTACAAACAACAATCATATCTGCACAACTTGCATCTATTCAACACAGAATTTAGGTGTCTTGAGCAAGCCCAGGAGTACTTCTCAGTAAGTAAAGGAGAGATGAATCCTTTTATCACTAGAGGCTTACTGAGCCTTTAATGACTATAAGTTGCTTGTTAGCAATTGCTTGCTAGTAAGAAATTACATAATTCCTATTGCTAGAAACTTTTAAAATCAGACTGCACAGAACACTACAAAGTCCACTGTGGGAATCAATCCTGAATTGGCAGAAAAACTGACTTTAGAAAGCCTAATATACCATCTCATCTCTAACTTCTACAGTTCTTTGCTGTGGCCTTCATTGTTTCTCTGGTAAGCCTGGGATTGATCATTAATACCATGTTTTCATGAGTTTGATCTGTGATGTTACCTTTAATACTTCTCTGAATCTGCTCTTACGTTTAAATACACTGCTATCTCTGTTCTGCAAGCTGTCTTCCCCTAGGAATTTCTGGTGACTTTTTAGGTTCTTTTAAAAAAGAAGAAGAAAAGAGCATTCAGACAACAACCTCCCCCCAAATTAATCCCTTCTTACTTTGTAAGACCTACATGGCCATTCTACAAAACTGCCACTAGCCACTGGGTCTTCTTCAGGCTGAGAGAACTGAGGGAAAACACTAAGACTGAAAGCAGTCTCTGATTAAATTTAATTTCAGTTAATAACATTCTCTACATCCATAATGTATATTAATTAATAAAAATATTCAAGCAACACTATTTTAACTAAAATCTTATTTTACCTGTCATACCACTTGACTTGATCTCACACATTAACAGCAGAATGTAACAAATAATTCAGCCAATAATATGGCTGAATAGGGGGATGTTCATGGAAGAATCACTCTCGGTCATTATTCAAAATTGCTCAGGGAATTATTCGTGACTTGTTTTTAACTGTAAAGATTTCTTATGGTTAGTTCATTAATACTTATCCAAAGCTCAGCAATCAGAATTTAAAATCAGTAAGTTAATTAGCACAATTAGCACACGTTAAAACTAAAAAGGTTATTACTGTGGTATAGTAAGGTTGAAGATCCACTTTTTACAGCTTTGACTGTATGCTAGTAGGAAAAAACCAGTGCTCAGAACGTGATTTTGTCACAGTAAAGTGGACAGGAATTTTGACTGAGTTCAAGGACAGGAGAATCATGTCCCAACAAGACAGATATCAATAATCAAGTGCAGAAGTCATAAATTAATATGAACCTAGCAGTAAAAGTTTATATCCTCACCCATAAGAAAATGGATCATATTATGGTTTTTATTCTTCTTATAGCTACTATACATCAGGAGAATGACGTGTCTTAATCCTGATTTATTTTGTGCAAGATATTGTGTATCATGTACTCCAAATGCTCTTCTATAGTCTAAACTAAAAATCAGGCAGTGTTTTCTCTTCAACTTAGATTGTAACCTAATTATGGCAGGGACAGATTTTTCTAGGGCTTGTAGGTGCTAACATAAAATCAATGAATAAATGCAGTCATATTTATGATTATTAAGTCCAACATGCAAGTGAGGTCAAAACTGAGGGGTTTTTTTTGGGGGGGGGTGGTTCTTAGTATGATAAGTATCTTGCTACTTTTTAATGCTCTAGCAAGTATATTATCACAAAATGATAAACGATAATTTATTATTTGTACTGCTGTTTGTCACCCATTAATCAATAGCAGTTTCCATCCTCCAATACATGAATAAGGAGTTGAACAGTAGGTCGGTCAAACCCTGTCTATAAATTAAAATAACCCATTGAAAAAGAGTATTATTTTGCGTGCTTGTGTGCATAGGCATAGGCATGAAAGCAGCCCCATTCTAAATGGGTCAGTGACTATGCATCATGCAGCAGCGTCACACTGCAGCTATGGCATGGAACCAGCAGGCTCTGATAGGGAAGCCAACAGCTTCATGCTTGGCTCTGCAGATCCACAGAAACCCTGCATATGTGTTTACGTGTGTGTGTATGTGCATATACACTCCTACCAAATCAGACATCCTACATTGTATTCGTACTTTGTATGAGAAAATGTAAGAGTTTGCCGTGGCTCCTCCTTCATTTCCACAGGTAGTAACACAGGAATATATTTGTGCAGACCGTAGTATCTCTCTTTCCTTATTTATACTTGGAATATTTTGATTAGCACATCCTAGGGCGTACAAGAGATTGATGTAATGCCCCTGTTTCTAGCAATGAATCAACTCCTCAGTGTGATATGGGTACCTATTAATTATGTAGTGCTCCCATTTTAAAAAATCTGTTTGCAGACACCATCTGGAATACTTATTAGTTATACAGTACATATTATAGGCTTTATTTCTCTCCAACCTACATATGGCTAGCCACTGTTATTCACTATGGTTATATTTATATTCCATTTATATTGTTTAACCCTTAGCTCTTCCTGCATTGTATTGTAAACCCCTAAGGCTCAGCTACAGGATCCCTAACCAGGGTTCCTGAAAATGCTGAGGGTCAGTGCCTGGCTGATGACTGAGCTTGAAACTGAGGCTAAGGGAGGAGGACTTCACAGTCAGGAATACATGTGAAAGGGATCGTAAGACCCATGCCCCACCACAGAGGCAAAAGAAAGTGTCATCATGCTCATCAGGCCAAACCCAGGGTTAAAGCCTACATTAAACATAGCACACAAAAATATTCTGTGCAGATAACTTAATTATGTCACCTTCCAGGTGTATTCGATGTAATCATTTTCTGATTGATGTTACATGTTTCTCATTTGAAATCTCAAGGCTGCTTATATTTCACAGTGATTTATCCTATAGCCATTGATATTTTAATGAGACACTTGCTATTTGCACTTCAACTTGCTATTTTCAAAGATATCATTCCCTGTTCAAAACAGGAGGGAAAATTTCAGCCTTTAGTGGTCTAGTAGCAAAAGATTTCCCAATTGTCATAATGGGATTTGATCACTACCTGATGAGCAGGCTGTCCTTTGCCCATTAACAGAAAAAAAGTGTAATTTTTCCAACAGATTCAAGCCCACAATAGATGAATAAAAGAAACAAAGATTGTAATTGCTTCTCTTGTTCCAGTTTCTATTTTGTATAAACCATCCATTCATATAAAAAAAAAAATTTGATTCAGATAAGATACGGATTGAGGTGTCTCAGTTACCCATTTGTAATTTCTTAAGTGAAAGCTGAAGATAAAATGGAAATCAAAACATTCTAGTTGCTGAGACCTTGTTGCTCTAGTTCTTCAGGAAAATTGATATTTGAGATGGGGAAGAAAGAAGGTTAAGGAATTTCATCAGAAGCAACAGGGTCTGACTGTTTAGTTAACAAGGAGCAGGAATGCCGCTTAAGATGCTTTTAAGTAACACATATGACATGCAAGAGACTAGAGAAAGAGTTAGCTTGTCTGCACTATGTAATGTGACCATACAAAAAGGCGTTGTGGTGTTTTATTTTAGTCATTCTCCCACTAGTTAATAGATTTCATGTCACATACAGAGCACTGCATAGCCTTAATGTCACATGGGAAGCACAGATTTCCTGTCATTTCTGTACATTGGTGGATAAAATTCATTGAATTACATCTCATCCTATGAAAGGGAAAGTAGAGTTTTGTACAAAGATATCAATTACATCAGTACTGTAATTTACATGGAAGATGTCTTAGAGTTGTCATCCTTGAACACGTCCTCTTTGTTACAAGACGCATTACTGAGAAATTTCTGCCATACTGTGACTTGTCCTAAACATTTTTTCAGGCAGTTTTCATGGAAGAATTCTTCAGGTATGTAGTTCTTTTCCCACCTCAGTTTCCATTTTCTTATCTATTCTCTGCTTTCCAACTTAACTTTTGCAGAGGTTACAATTCATTAGTTCTGGGATCTGAATGTCTTTCTGTTCCATTTATACATCTGGAATATTTACAATTGCTCCCTCAGAGATCTACAGACAGGTTCTCAGCCCATTTGTCCCTTGACTAGTTGTTAAGACTATCTAAATTGCAGTATGTTCTTATTTTAGGTCTCCAGCTAAGTCTATGTCATAAGGTTATAAAGAATCACTGAATGAGCTAAAATTCAATGTCCCAGTTCTTAACTTCATAGGATCTCACACAGTTAAGTTTTGAAGACTGTTTCATTGTGTTCCTATCAAGAAGGCATTTAAATTCCATAAGGAGACAACCAGATTCTTTGTGAAAACACAGACCTATTAGTTCTTTCCCCATCTTTCAGTGAGGTATTAGGTCAAAATTAAGCACTTCTGGCCAAGACTGACATTCCCTTCTCCCCTTCATTTCAGACACTATTTTTACTTTCTAAGGCCATTTCTGGCAGCCTTTTCACAACCTGTGGGCATGGGTGTGAAATATTCATTGATCAATTTTCAGTCCAAATAGGATGGGTTATCAGAAGCTTGTGCACTTCTACATTATGCCCTAAACATTAAAAGCCTTTCAGGGACTGATCTTTCAAACACTTAATTGTGCAATCAAGTTTAATGGAGTTGCTCACATGCTTGAAACTAAGCATTTACTTCAGTATGATGCTGAACTAGACCCTAACTCTTCTTTATTACCAACAATTACTGAAGCCTCATTTTTTCTTTTAATTTTACCTAGCCTGTCACACAAACATACCCATAAAACCCAATCTGTTATTGTCATTCATATGTACAATAATCCTTAGCTGACATCACCTGAGCCTGAAGTAGAAAATAAATAAAGCACCTTATAACTGCCAGAGATAAAACAAGACAGTTACACCAATTATTTTGGTTTTGAAACATTTTAAGTCTTTTTAGAATATAGCAAGTATAAAGAGAGCAAGAAAAGGAAAGCAAATGAACACTGCCTTAGGGTTACCTCTCGAGCTCTCAAAGAAATCTCTGACATCATGAAACATAAAATATCCCTGCAAAAGAGTTCTGCGATGAAGATAACAAAGTTTGATGACAACATTCTCCATATTTTTGCAAATCTGACATGAAACATTAATTTGTATAAAGGTATGACCCTGCAAATCTGTGTTAGATTAAGCAATTTCTATTAAATTTCTGGGAGTTTATGAGGATGGAAGGCACCTGAATTTTGAAGGAGGCACTCAGTGTCTTTTAGACCATCTCATAATCGCCCATCATACAAAATCACATATCTGAAAAATCAATGGGGCTTTAAATTCATCTTTGCATTTTGCAAAAAGTCAGGGATGACCTTTAAGGATAGCTCTTGTCACGTGCAAGTCAATCTACCTTTATACCCTCCCACTTTGTACTTCATCTCTCCAGGCTTTTCTCAAAGTTAATAGGCTGATACCTTCCATACCTGCCAAAGTACATGGAGTCACGCTGCTGCCTCTTTTCACACTCCATCTGCTGCACTTGTTATTTCTGACCACACTTCCTGCCATGCCATGAGCCTATTTGCCTGTAAATTGGAAAATGTTTGTAACTGGGCTCACCTCAGAAATTAGGAGTGATTCTTGCTTGCTTTCCTGTTCTACCTCTGCCTACATTTCTGCCTTTAGATGAGAGGTACGTTGTCAACAGCATACTTTCTTCTGTGGTATAACGGAAGATCTTAATCATGTTGTTACACTAGACCTTCTGCAGAGTTAAGTGATGGTTCATTAATAAATACACAGAGAGTAAAAAATGGGAGACCAGCCAGATCCCCAGGCAGCTGAGGATAGCACTCATACCTAGCTCACTGCTCCTCTCAACTGAAGTATTTGTGGATCTGCAAGCAAAGAATCTATTTCCTGATTCCATCATGAATTGTTCAAACTGATCCAAGTTTTGCAATGAGGGTAGTCTTTCCACTATTTTTAATATTACTGTATTAAAGTGATACCCATAAAACCACACAACATTCAGTGTAGTGTCTTCAAATAGTTACCATGGCAATACTCATTAGATGTTCTATGCCAAAACAAAATGCTTCAGGTTACTTTGAAAATGTGAAAAAAGCTTGAAATTGTTCAGTTTTGTCCTAATTCTGTCAAGTATGACACAAAATAGGCAGTGCTTTGATTTTTTTTTTCCAATCAACTTTTTACAGCAGTATTTTCCCAAAATAAGATGCTTTGTTTATGCCTCACTTTAAAAAGAGATGGAGGGGAACGAGGATATATCATTAGGGACACAGAAGCAGAAGTCAAAATAGCATTAAAAAGAGGGAAGAAGAAGAAGAAAGAGCACAGCAGTAGTTGAGAGAAAAGAAGTATTTTATTTACAGTGACGTAAAGAAAACAGCAAATCCTCTATAAAGGCAAGATATCCTTTGACTTATGTTTATGAAAGAGGAATTCAAATGGGAACAGGCTCAAAGAAGCATCATCACAATGATTATGAGAATGGAGAATTTCTGAGAACACTTAATGTATCATATGAAACAGCTTAAATTACTTTCACCTGCTTAGCCTAGCAAAGCAATTATTCAAAAGGGATATGACAAGCCTTTATAAATACATTAAGAGGGGTATTTGAGAGGGAGGAGCATTAGCTGAATTAAAGGATAATAAATAGTACAGACACAAAATTAACTGTCTAAAAATTGGCCAGGAATATGTTTGCACAGAAAACTAGATTTCTTGTCATGTGCAGGGCTGATTACCCTATGATCCTATGATCTTTTCCAACAGGAAAATTAAGATGTTTAAAGCTGAGTGCAGAAGGGCAGAGATTCCCCACCTCATTAACAGCTACACTGAACCTGTGTTTTCCTCTGTCATGGGATACTGGTTTAGCAGCCGTGCAGCCTCGCAAGCACTCTTCGTCCTTTGCCTCATTTTGATCAGAGGTGAGCCTGTTTCTGTCCGATGGAGATTCATGAGGTTTTGAAGGATGTTGCCTGGAAGGTAGGAGCTCTAGCAAGGAGTCAAACTGGTTTTGGGAAAGGCTCGTTTAAGGAAATCTATGGAGGTCCTGCTAAGCTGTATGTATTTTTCTAAAAAAGTGTTTGTATGAAGCATGAAGCTCTTTGGTTAATGATTGCCAGCAGTGTTGTTCTGTGAGAGAGCAAAAGTCCCAGGTGATCCTAAATCTGATCTCACCAAACTAAACTCTTGCATGATCCTGAATCTGATCTCCCAGAGCAGCAGAGGCCAGGGCAAATGCTGGCCAATGATGGGTATATTTCTGAGTGGGAAGGGGGGGTCAGATGGCTCCTCCTCGAGTCTAGGGAAAACTCAAGATTCCCAGCTGTGCCTGACCAAGCAGGGCCAGGAGCTCTTCCTTCTCTGGTTGACAAAACAGCTCAGGACACATTGTCTGCCGTAAACGGAAGGCATTCTCCCCTGTAGGAATACCTACAGCTGTGCCCACGCATTGCCTGGGGAGGGACAGCTGGCACGGGCCAAAGCCAGGACAGGGAAAGTGTGAACAGTTAGAGAGTACAGGTGACCAAGCACGTGCCCTTGAGCCGCATAGCTGCCACGGACAGGTTTAGCTGGAGGGGACAGGATTTGCCGTGGGCCTTGCGACCCATTACAGCTCTACAGCAATCCTGTCCTATTTGTCCCTGTAGTGGAAAGCAGTGCACAATTCTAACCATAATGCACTCAGGTGAATAAAATCCAGCTGACAACACTTAGTTATATTGTTTCTGAAGTGCTAGCAAGACTAAAAAACTAGTAAAAATTATTTGTAACACTAGCAGGCACGTTTATGAACACAGAGGGGGAACAGATTTGCTGAGTATGGAGGTGCTGTCATATTTTAGAGCACAGCTTCTCATGTAGCATCCATATCTCCTAAATTTAGCACAGACAATATTGTCCATCATCAGCTCAGCAAGTACTCTATGAGTGAGATCAGCACAGGCAATTTTTCTACAAGAGGTAATCTTTAATGCAGCGTTGGGTGAATAATACTTTTTTTAAGCTATTTTCAGAACAGGACCATGTTTCTTATTTGCAAATAACACCGCCGGTCACTGCTTTAATCTACACCTTTCATTCATTATGGATAGGCCACAGCATATGGCCGTAGATCTCTCAGTCTGGGGATCCATTAATCTGTGGTGAGCTGAGAGGTGATTTATCTATGGGACAGAGGAGTCTCCTGGGCTCCCAGAGAGTGACTGTGCTACCACTGACTTCCTCACAGTTATTCCCCCACAGTTATTCCCCCACAGTTGTCCACAGCCAAACCTCCACCTCTCCAGCCAGCAACGTAATCTCCAGCCGCAAGGCTGTAATGCTTGATTACAGTCCAGCTGAAAATTGGTTGTGTGTTTGAGGCAGAGATATAAATCCCAGGCTCCATCTCAAACCTCAGCAGCAGCAGCCTGCCTATATAGGACACACATGCAGAAGCTTACGCCACAGGTATTTTACACCATAAGATGCCAGACTACTGTTCCCTGGACTGTCGCTGTTGTTGAGGTGCAGGACAAATGTCCCCTGGTGTCGCACGCCCTCAGTGTCCTCAGGCTGCCACAGCCCAACAGCAGCACAGCTCCAGAGCAGCCGGTTCTGCCAGCACAGCCCTCAGGGCTTCCTGAAGATCAGTAGGTCCCAAACCATTTCTCTCTTTTTTCGTTTAATGCATGAATGCCAAGCAGCCACCTTCTCAGCCCCCCTAAAACTCCTACCACAATTCTTGATGGAGAAGAAAATTCTGTGCATGGGTTGGTCTAGATATCCATAACCAAGAAGGATGGACAGGATTTTCTTGCCCAAAGGTACACAGATTATTAATTTTTTGGCAATTTATGGCTATGTCAGTTAACATTCCCATCGTCTGCAAATGGAGCTGAAAGTACTTCCATCCCAACCTCAAAGCCCTGGGTTATAGCCATTCATGCCAGAAGCTTCTTTTATTTGAAATGGGGACTAAACCTTGCTCCACAATGCAGCAGTCAGTTGTTTGGCTGAGTGTCAGAAGCAGCTGTTTATATAACAGCCTAATTTGCAGCCACCTCCCGATTTTACTTTAGTTCTCCTGCAGCGCCTGAACTGTAATGAAAATAATAGTGGATAGCTGCCATGGAAAGGTTTGCAACACACAAGAACAGATTTAATCAATGGAAGGAAGGGTATATTTTTCATTTTCCATTAAGATAAATATGCCTTCAGCTCTGATTGTATGCAACAGTTTACCTCCAGCTCATAAAAACTACCTCCAGCCTGAGAATTAAAGATTGCCCTGCATCGTTACAGATCTGATTTTTCCTGAGGCTTAAGGCCAGAGTTCGTGTTGACTCTTCCATGAGCTCTGATGGTTCAGCACTGCCTGAAAATCAGGTCCTTCAGTTACATCAAATCAGGGCATACAATTTAAGTAAACTCCGATAAGGTAATTGGGTGGCTGTGCACTGCTGCTCTCTTGTGGTCTAAAATTGTGCATCCTAGGAGAGGGCTGTGAAGCCACCAGCGTCAGGTTCATGTCGGGGAGGGTGTTCGCAAGGAGCAGATGGGAGGTGGACCTCTTTGGCAAAGGATGCTTTATATGGGGCAGCATTAGGCTGCCAAACAAACATCAAAAGTCCTTTCTTCTGGGGACAGGAGGCAGGAGGAGTACAGAGCTGGGTGCAGGAGGGGAGGGCAGCACTGGGAGGGCAGGCATTCTCTGGCACTCCCTGCTGAAACAGCAGGCAGAGCACAGAGCTCCCTGTGGTCCGGAGGAGCAGGAAGGGGGTGTGCAACCCATCACCCCAAACAAGCAGCAGCAGCAGATAACGGATCTTCTTAGGATGTTTTCCAACAGCCAACTCTGCAAAACTGCCCCCAGCACTGCTCTGCCCTGGGCCCTAGGTTGGGCAGACACTGAAGCACAGCCTGATTCATAACCTCCCTTGTGTGTCTATTTGTGTAACCGCTGCAATGAATTCAATATCCAGTGTTTTGCAGGAAACAAATGTGATTGCTGTGTATAAATTAATAAACGCAATTGACTACTGAATTGCTTTGAGCCGTGGAGGGTACAGTTAGTGGTACACTGGAAGGAGGTAGACAGCAGGAGAGTGAATTATCATTTTGTACCTTATGTTCTCAGAAAGCTAAGTGAGATAAGGGAGGAGAAACAGGGCATGTGAAGCTCCTGAGTGGAGTTATAATGGGAACTAAACAGCTTAGATGAATCTGTAGTAAAGAGGTAAGGCTGTAATGGACTGCTATATTTTAGGTTGTGTTCTGCCTTTAAATGGGACCATTTATTTAAGGAAGGACTATAAGATATTAGAGCTCAATATAAACAAGAGGAAAAACAGGGAATTTGTTTCTAAGAGGAATAAGGTATATCCAAGTGGGCTTTACTTCTACACATTCAGCCAACTACAGACTTCAGATAACCACAGGCTGCAGAACAACAAGCATTTGCAAAATGAAGAAGACAGTCACCACAATCCCAGAGCAGAAAATCTATATTTGTGAAATGGACTTCAGCTTCACATTTACATTTAATGAGTTTGTGAGCACCTGAGACTATTGGGCAGGAGACTGCAGGACAATGCAAAATATGGACATTTGGAAGCAAGGAGAGGCAGGCAGTTAAAATTCCTCAAATGGCAAAACAAGACTGGGAAACTCATCAATCTTTAGATTGCAGATTTTCTTTTAAAGAGATTTCTTTTCAAATTATACCGTGTGCTACTGTAAGTTTGTGAATCCTCATCTATTCACCTTCCAGTTTGCCTGTTTCCTAACTCATGGCTAACTCAGGAGAGAAAAGAAAATACATTGACTACCTGGACACATAGCAGCTTGGGCCCACTACACCTCAGGAACAAGAGATTAGAGCAAAAGAGAGTGTGTCTGGAAATCTAGGTTTCCATCTTGCTTTGGACCACTCACAGAGGAGCCATCATTACTCCCTGAAGCTTGTTGCTACATGAGCCTCCAACCACCAACTCCAAATGCAGAGGGGAAGCAGGAAGGGAACTGTGGCTCCCTGTGTCTCTAACTTACAGTACCACCCACAGGTTCTCTGCAGGTGGTGCCCATGAGTCTTGCCTTGCTCAGTTGGTGCCTCAGGTTACAACCTAAACACAAGACATACATTAAATTATCCAGCTAAATGTCAGCATCAGCTGAGGATCGTCCCGAGTCCATAGGCTGGGGAGAGCAAGGTATCTCCGAGAACCATCAGCCACCTTAGCGCTGACATGTCGGTGTCTGCCCAGACCCCTGTGGGAACTGGGCCATCGCAGGTCAGAACTATTTTCTGCAGACACTTACATTCAATGAATGCTGAGCACTGCTAAATGTAAAGGCTTGGCCCCAAGATGACAGACACTTTCTCATCTTCTTTCTTCACTGAAAAAATTAGTTTAAAAGCAGAAGTCCAAAAGATTTATTACTAATGACAAGAGCTGAGGACTTTTTAGCATACAATAGCAGAACTATCTCAGTGAGGTCTCAGTGGCTGGTTGTGTGCTTCAGACCATGTTCCTGATGGTGACTTTGGGATTGCAGGAGCAAAAGCAGAAATTCTCAAAAGAGGGAGAAAGGCAGTATTTGCCACAGAAAGTAACAAATCATTTTGATGAGCAGAGCAGCAAGGTAACCCTGTCAAACCCATACATCCACCGTGTTAGCACACACATCACAAGGTAGACTGCTCAAAAGATGCTACTGTTTAAAAAAAACAGGATGGCGACATATGTAAGTAAAGTGGTTTTATTCCATTTTGCATGCATAAAAATGTAAAAATGTTTTAAGGATCAGCCCAAAAGAAGAAGAAACTCCTGGGTTTCAATGACAGACCCATCCTTGAACAGATGCATTAAAATAATAAAAAGCCTTCACTGCATCAAAAGTACACAAAAGTTCTTGATTATTTTGTAGTAACATATTGGACTCCCTCCTCTCTCCAAAAAGCAACTGTCAGCAGAAAAGAAAAGCCAAAGAGAAACCCAACAACTTCTTCCCAAAACTAGATTACTCACACTTCTTGGATTTGCCAAAAGGAGCCTGGGCAGTTTCAATTAGCAAAGATTATGTTTCATTGTAGACAAGAAAGAACACATCTAATTATTGAATCAGTTACACTGACGAGCATGGTTTGCAGAAGACGCTAATTTGACTAATGCCTTGTTGCATGTCAATATCTCTGCCATATGGTGAGGGTTGAAGACGAATTGTTGTTCCTGTTTTGTTAACAAAAGAGACATGGTGAACTATGACATCAAATTATGATGAGACTTAAGTAGCGCAGTGAAAATGGTACGCAATGTAAAGTCATCTGTCTGTGTTGTCTGCAGTGATAATTTCCTTAATCTCAAAAGCACATAGCTGGTATCACACTTAGAGCAGAGAGAACAATTAGGCCCAGAGGTACAAACTTATGCTGAAATGATTTAACAAAACATCTTTCAAGATTATTCTGAAAGTGTAAAGAATTCTATAAAAGCAGATGCCAGCATATTTGCTATGATGATACCCACATGGATATAGCACATCACTTAAGCTCAATCTTAGATATATACTTTGATGTTTCATAACAGCCTCTGTAGTAAAAAATCACAGAATCACAGAATGGTTGGGATTGGAAGGGACCTCTGAACATCATCTTGTCCAACCCCCCTGCTTGAGCAGGTTCACCTAGAGCAGGGTGCACAGGACTGCGTCCAGGCGGGTTTTGAATATTTCCAGACAAGGAGATTCCACCACCTCTCTGGGCAGCCTGTTCCAATGCTCTGTCGCCCTCACAGTAAAGAAGTTTTTTCTCATGTTCAGCTGGAACTTCCTGTGTTCTAATTTGTGCCCATTGCCCCTTGTCCTGTTGTTGGGCACCACTGAGAACAGTCTGGCCCCATCCTCTTGACACCCACCCTTCAGATATTTGTAAGCAGTAACAAGATTCCCCCCTCAGTCTTTTCTTCTCTAGGCTGAACAGACACAGGTTTCTCAGCCTTTCCTCATAAGAGAGGTGCTCCAGTCCCCTGATCATCTTTGTCGGTCTCCACTGGACTTGCTCCAGCAGTTCCCTGTCCTTGAACTGGGGAGCCCAGAACTGGACACAGTACTCCAGACGTGGCCTCACCAGGGCAGAGTAGAGGGGGAGGATAACCTCCCTCGACCTGCTGGCCACACTCCTTTTGATGCACACCAGGATCCCGTTGGCCTTCTTGGCCACAAGGGCACAGTGCTGGCTCATGATCAGCCTGCTGCCCACCAGCACTCCCAGGTCCTTCTCAGCAGTGCTACTTTCCAGCAGGTCGACCCGCAACCTATACCGGTGCGTGGGGTTGTTCCTCCCCAGGTGCAGGACCTTACACTTGCTTTTGTTGAATTTCATTCGGTTCCCCTCAGCCCAGCTCTCCAGCCTGTCCAGGTCTTGCTGGATGGCAGCACAGCCTTCTGGAGTATCAGCCACTCCTCCCAGTCCTCCTGTCTTGTTCTGCTCTATAACTAACAAGTTTTTCCGACAGGCCGTTCACTGGTACGTATGATGTTATATTTTTATATGGTGGCCTTCATTGTGTAATATCACCAAACACTTCAAGGGAAGGCTTTTCACTTCAGAGGTTTGTCCATTTTGAGCTGACATGTGAATCACAGAGAATGAAAAAACAGGACCATCCAGCCCACATCTTTGCTATTTAAACTGTTTTTAAGAACTCTTTTTAACTGCTAAAAATACGCTGAATGAAGGTGGACAAAATAGTAGGCCAGATTAACTTTGCCTTTGTATTTCACAGAACAGGTATTTTGCTGGAAATCACTCATTACACTTTCACTGGCCAAAATATTGCCAAAAACAGTTTCTCAAAAATGAGTCTTAATTGCTGTGTTAGAGCAATCACATGCAATTGTCTAAAGTGAAAGTGTCTTCTATTATCTGTAAAACTTATCACACGCTTTAGAATACACTTGGATGTATCCTAAGAATTATTTCCTTCCTACAGCTAGGATGCAGGCAGAATTCTGACTGAGCACCACATACCTGCCAAGCAGGCAGCTTTGTTCAATATCTAAACTTATTCTAATTATTCATGTCTTTTAAATCAGCAGAGACTCTAACAAGAAGTATTACATGAAAACTATGCAGGGTGAATAATAACTTCTGCACAAGTTAAAGACTTGGTTGGGCAAAGAAGACCTATTACAGCTGCGTCCTGAGGGGAAGAACAGACCAACAGCTTACATTTTCAATGAGCTGTCCTGTCTTCTTTTTAACCAAGATGGAACATTTTTCTCCAAAGCCAATCAATAAAAGAGAGCCTCACAGAGGTACTATGTCTGCCCTCTATGTAACATTTCACAGAACATGAAGCCTTTCAGTGAGAATCTTTTACATATGTTCATGTGACAAATACAGGAGAAGAAAACTATATGGGAATTAGTTCTTCTCATCTGTAAAGTAATCTCTTCCCATGGTGATTCCCAGTAACATGAATGAACTTGAGATAAGCGTGGAGGGAACAGGCTAGAAACAGATTCACATCAGTGCTTTACACTAGTTGAGCTTTAGCCTTCCTTTCAGCTGAGGCATTTCTGTGTACGTATCCCAGTTAGAAAGACTATACAAACCCTGCCATGTGAGGTGGCATCACAGCAAAATAAAGTCATATTTCTGCAAGGGGAATAAATCCTGTAACAGACACTGACTCAGCTCGTTCTTGATATTTTCAATTTAATGATGTACCTTTCACATCTATTTGACAGAGGTGAATTGTTAGAAGACGAGTAGATATATTAGAAAATGAAGAGCTAAAACCAGAACCAATTCACCCCTGACAGCCTTCAAAGGCTCTAAACATGATGTCTATAGGAAAAGTTTGTTTTGGTATCATCTATCATGTACTCTTAACCAGTGTAATCTTCCCTGTGTATCAACTGTTCTATTAATTATTTACTCTTGGACATATAAATCCTTCGTAGCACTGCAGTAATAGTACTTCTGACATGATTTAGAATTGAATTATACAGTTTATAAAACTCTAGCTGATGTTTTAAAACATCTGTTGCGCATCTGGGAAAATAACATACTTCAACACACACAGTTTAGTAGAATGGATGTATGCAGAAATAATAAATCTGTCAGTGAAGGTGATAGATCCAATTCTCTTGATGGGTGCATACAAACTCTGCTTTATGGACACTCTCCAAATAAAGAAATGCTGACATCATTATAACTGTATCTCATAACATTACATGGATATATTGCTTCACCACATGGACATTTCACTGCACAAACGATGACCTAGCTGACTGCAAGGATGTTATGTTAAAAACTTCAATTTGGAAACTTCGCTTCGATTAATAAATGTCTGGGCTAATTCATTTTAAATCACACATAATATTTTACAAGTTAAATACCTTCTTTACCACCAATACTGTCATAAATTCAGTCACAAGCTCAGAATTCAGCAAAGAAACCCAAGCATTTCCACATAAAACACAATTCTCAAGCAGTAAAGATCAGAAATAAATACAATAAAATTTTTTGATAGCTAGAGACTGATGCTTATGGGTTCCTCCGGTAGTCATTTTTCATGCTTAAGAAAGAGAAAATCAGAGATAGATATAATATGGCTTTGGAATTGTATATTCATCAGTGACCACAAACTCCTGGAACCACTGACAGCAATCATCAGTTGTTGTTACAGATGCCCTGATAGCTTTCATAAGGACCACTACTATCCACTCTGCAATGAATAGAAGAGAGTGAGAATGATACAATCAAAACATTTGCAAACTTCTACATAAACTCCAGAGGCTGCATTCTTGCTCTCAAACAAACATTAGCACACATGAGTTCAGGCTGGGCAAATGTTTTCAGAAATAATGTGATGGATTTTTCCCGAGCAAATGCTAACAAAACTTATTTCCGCACACCAAAGAATACTTCCTCTTCTTTATTTATTACTTGCTCTTAGTTATCAGGCTATTCATCATCCATTTGCTCCTTGAAAAGTTTCAGGTGTTCAAATGAGAAGCAGAAACAATACTGCATGACTTCAGTGCCCAGTCCCAACATGAATAGTAACAGGGCGGCTACCAACAGGAACGTTTTGGGAGTGATCCATGGGAGGGATGGCTTTTATCCAACATACCAGACCATCAGCAAAAGTCNGAGGCAGGTAGGCTGTACATCTATATAACCATGGTCACATGAAGTGATGCAGGAGAAAGTGCTATGCTACCTAATGGTAAGGCTCCTCCAGCTTCTCCTACCTTATATCTGTTCCTCATACCAGATTTGTCTACAAGCCAGTGGAAAATTTTTGCAGACATAGAGTAGTCTTGCCGTGATTATGTACCATTGGATGCCAATGACAGCTTGAGGTCTTACACTTTTGTACCTTTCAAGATGTTATTAAAAATACTTTTGATTGAAGTGTTATATCTGTGCAAGGAGAGTGAAGTTAATTCCGCTTTTTGCTGTTAACAATTCATGTCCTGAATTCCGTCCCCTACATGTTACATTAATAGTCCTTTTGCCATTTAATTGCTCTTGACTAGCTCTTCAGAATTAAGGAACTTATTCCCCTAAGCATTATAATGACTTTGGCCACACAAAAGAATAAATTTAGGATTAAAGTTTACATTTGATTTAGTACTTCCAGGCTCCTGGACATTTAAACCTCATTGTAAGAGTATTTCTATGGCCAAATCAGCTTCTTATTTGTACAATTCATCCATCTTTTTGGCTTACAAGTGAAGAGCTGTAGGTTACATAGGATTTGCAAAATATAATGTAATTATGCAAAATTTAATCAAGAAATTATGTTTTCTTATAGCTTGAAGTAATTCCTAAAAATCTCATTAAAATCTCTTTAATTAGTGCTGGCAAATTTGCTCAAGCATCAAAGGAGATCGTATTCTCCACCTCTAGTAGAAATGATAAAATCATTTTGCAATTTATATATGCTATTCCTTCTGGGGAAAATGTGGCCGTCTGGCATTTTCTAAAGAAAATGTTAAAAAATGTTCAAAGAAAAAGTGTGCATTGAGTTGTACTGGCATTGTACTGTACATGGCAAGAATAAAGAAATCCTGCTTATTCCAGCAAAAATAGAGTTCTGAGGTGTCAAACAGTGTGCCGGTCAGCAATATTATCTGGAGCGTACGCTGATTTATAATCAATTGGGTGAGGCAAGGTGCTCCATTCTGTCTGATGGTGTATTCTTGTTTATTCATTACACAATAATATTTGAAAGTTGTATCTGATCACTTCCAGAAATGGAGGGAAAGACTGGCTAAATCTCACCCATCCCAGTGACAGTCAAAAAAACGTGAGGGGAAAAACTGGGTGGACACAAAAGCTTTTTGTCTCTCTGTGGCAGCAAAACCTGCACAGGTATACCTGTTCTTGGGAACAGTGGCATGCCCTAGTGACATACATGCAGAAAAGGGCTTGAACCTTTGCAGTGCAGTAGCCATGTCCACACAGCCTTTCATCAGATGTGCCACAGAGTAAACAGGTTACCCACGTTTTGCATCTCACTCCACAACCCTCCGCCAGCTGTATGCTCCATGCCCACCACACCACACGCCAGAGAAAGGGTTGCAGCTGCCACAGCCTCCAGCCACTTCTCTGAATGTCCTTCCAAATCATGGTACAGCCTTCTGCTTTCATGGCTGAGAGCGAGTCAGATGAAGCCTGGGCCAGCATCTCCGGAACATCCTCTCCCTCTGCCAGGAGAAACAGTGTAATTGTGCAGTGGCAGGTGCAGGGCTGGCAGGGGGTGCACAGGGGGAAGGCAAGAGGGAATGGGCAGAGCGGGAAATAAGGGAAGGAGAAGAAGGAATGGAGTTAGGGTATAACAGTCAAAATAGAAATGGAGCCACAGAGAGTCACACACCATGTTCCTGGGTTTTGAAGATGGAGGTGAGGGACCACAGAGACTCCCCAGAATTGAGGAAGAGGATGGTATGAAGACAGGGAGTCTCTAAAGGAGGGAGACAAGGGGAGGCAGCATTTGGAAAGGCATAGGAGAAATGTGTGCTGAAGCTGCCCTTGGTAACTTCAGTGACCTCAGCCAACAGAAGCTAGGAACTGTGCAGCTCACTGGTATTTAATACAAATAACTCTTAGGCCAAAATCACTAACAACTTACAAGAGTCAGTGAGAAGGATCCAAAGTTTTCAAGTTAATCCCAGTGCACCATTCCTGGTCTGAGCTGCTCCACTCCTTTCCATGCAGCATGGCAGAAAAATACCAGCCATCGCTCAGCAGCTCTCAGGCTCAGTGCACTGGTATTAAAGCCAGGCCCGCTCTGCTGCTTGTCCTTCTGCCTAATGGAAACTGATCTGAAAAGTGAGTATAGGCACTCTGTACCAACAGATCTCTGGCTCCCAGAGCAGAAGAGCTATCTTCTTCAGTGGGAGCACTTCGGTACTGCCAGTCATGGAAAAGGACATGGATGTGCTCATGCTACATAGCCAGAAATCAGGAACGCAGCAAAGGTAAATAGATGCAGACAGACAAACATGCAAACACACATCCCCACCTGAAGTAAATCCCCAGCAAAGATTTCTCCTAATTTGATGAGAAATTATCTGACCCACATTGCTTTCTGCCTTCCCTCAGCCTAGAAGTAAAGGCGTAGGTAAAAGTTTGGGGGCACAGAGCTAAAAAGAAAATGAGAGATCAAGGTCTGGTTGATTACAGCTCCCCTATAGCTCCTTCAGTAATCCAAAAATGAGAGTTCCCTCTTCACTTTGAACTTACTTTCGCTACTGTGGTGGAGAGAAAACCTTCCCCTCCCTGAGTAACAAAATGTTTTTTAGTAGCTTCATTTTCTTTCCTTTCTATGCTTTGTTAAGAACCTGAGCATCAGTTCTGCCTCCTTTAGCTCAGCAGGCTCAGTCTTGTTTTGCGAGTACCTCAGTTAGCTATTAGCACATTTCTCATGTCAACTGCATCTTTCAGATTAATCTTTGAAAGATCTCTGATGCATAGGAGAAGTTGGGGGGTTGAAATAGAGGATTGAGAGTCATTTGTATAATTGAAATCTGATGATTTCAGAGTTAGCAGACATTCAAACCAAAAGATATTCACAATAAATTATGGTGTTTCTTATTAGGCATGAGCACAGGTGTGCTGGGGGGATCTGACAGTGACTCCCCGCTTAGTCGCATACTGGCATTCTTACTGACTGGCTGCTGCTATGGTTTTTACTATTATAATTAATGCTAATAATGGCAATAATAATAATATTATCTAGAGCTAGCTAGAGCTCTCAATTAGTAGATCTCAAAATACTTTCCAGGAACAATTAACTCCTCAGTTTGCCATTGGAACAAATGGGAATAACTAAAGAGCCATTTACTTTTCAATGTGCATCGCTGCGTGACAAGATAGGGCTGACAATGGCCTTTATCCATGTATGTGACCATAATTACTTATGGTTTTGGTCTGAAGTGCTGCCATAAACTAAGAATTTCAAAATCTCAAATACTTTTAAATAAGCTGCCTGCCAGAAGGATCAGGAGGGAGATCAGTATATATATACTTCAGAGGTGTAATTTAGTCAGTGAAATATTTCAGTCAGTTCTTCATATGGTTTTTTTCTCCCAACTTACAAATAGAAACTTTCCATGATTATCAAACTACTTTCTTATTACATGTTTCTGTTTGAAAGGTTCAGCATATAATTAGCCAATGTCTGGTGCAAAGCCAATGGCAGCTCTGCGTTTGGGCATCTATAGAATCATAGAATCATAGAATCATTAAGGTTGGAAAAGACCTCTAAGATCATCAAGTCCAACCATCAACTAACACCACCATGACTCCTAAACTAGGCCCTGGAGTGCCACGACTACACCTTTTTTGAATGCCTCCAGGGATGACGACTCCACCACCTCTCTGGGCAGCCTGTTCCAATGCTTAACTACTCTTTCGGTAAAGAAAATTTTCCTGATATCCAATCTAAACCTCCCCTGACACAACTTGAGGCCATTCCCTCTCGTCCTATCGCTAGTTTCTTGGGAGAAGAGTCCAACACCCGCTTCACTACAACCTCCTTTCAGGTAGTTGTAGAGAGCGAGAAGGTCTCCTCTCAGCCTCCTCTTCTCCAAACTAAACAGCCCCAGTTCTCTCAGCAGCTCCTCATAAGACTTGTTTTCTAGACCCTTCACCAGCTTCGTTGCCCTTCTCTGGACACGCTCCAGCACCTCAGTGTCCTTCTTGTACTGAGGGGCCCAAAACTGAACACAGTACTTGAGGTGCGGCCTCACCAGTGCCGAGTACAGGGGCACGATCACTTCCCTACCCCCGCTGGCCACACTATTCCTAATACAAGCCAGGATGCCGTTGGCCTTCTTGGCCACCTGGGCACACTGCCGGCTCATGTTCAGCCGGCTGTCGACCAGCACCCCCAGGTCCTTTTCCGCCGGGCAGCTCTCCAGCCACTCTTCCCCAAGCCTGTAGCGTTGCATGGGGTTGTTGTGACCAAAGTGCAGGACCCGGCACTTGGCCTTGTTAAACCTCATACAGTTGGCCTCGGCCCATCGATCCAGCCTATCCAGATACCTCTGCAGGGCCTTCCTTCCCTCGAGCAGATTGACACTCCCGCCCAGCTTGGTATCATCTGCAAACTTGCTGAGGGTGTACTTAATCCCCTCATCCGGATCATTGATGAAGACGTTGAACAAAACCGGCCCCAGAACTGAGCCCTGCGGAACACCGCTAGTGACCGGCCGCCAACTGGATTTAACTCCATTCATCACCACTCTCTGGGCTCGGCCATCCAGCCAGTTTTTTACCCAGCAAAGAGTATGCCCATCCAAGCTGTGAGCTGCCAGCTTCTCCAGGAGAATGCCGTGGGAGACCGTGTCGAAGGCCTTACCAAAGTCCAGGTAGACAACATCCACAGCCTTGCCCTCATCTGCTAGGCGGGTCACCCGGTCATAGAAGGAGACATGTACAGCCATGCTAGTACAGAGCATCAACGAGAGCATCAATGACAGCCGATTCCACAGGGGTCAGCCCAGCTCAGAAGATATATATCTTGATTCCCCCTAATATGCTCTGCCAAGGAAAGTAATTAGCTGAAGTATAAGGCCACCTGAATGCAGGTACGTGGCTTTGAAGCTAGTGGGAACTTTTTTTTTAATGTGAGTTAGGATGTTAAGCTACTGAAACAGTTTTGAAAGTCTTACCTCTTGTTCCTTTTATTATGGATATGAGCAGGGGATAAAAGGCCATGAGAATGAGTTAGAAGACTGCTGTTTATATATATGCACTATAAAATTATCTGCTGGAAGCATGTTGCCAAGCAGAATAGTAAGTTAAGTATTGTATTAAAATTTGCAGGATTATTCCTAGTATCTTCATTTCTCTTTTATAGTCAAGTAAAATTTTGTCTTTATTATATTATGGTCATATATCATAAGCAGTAATTACATTTTTAATTAACGATTGCAAAGTTAATTATACATCACAGGATTCAGAACAGACTAGTATAGCTGAAGAACCATGCTATTATGTGATTCATGTGTTTCATACTATAAAAACACATACTGAACATAGGGGTTATAAAAATTACCCTGGGAATAATATTATAAAAATTAATAGACAGGCTGCTAGTTCAGTCACTGCAAATGAAAAAAACTTTTACAGGGAGGGTGCAACAGTAAACATGCAGTTATGCGGGCAAGCTGGACTCAGATGAGGTTGAGCTCTATGGCCAAGCACTCAAGCTGTCTTTTACTTCCAAAAATGAATAATTTTTACACCCTACTCATTACAGCTACTTACAGCATTACCTTTAGCCTTGGCTGTAACAGTGCATTGGAATACCTGATCTGAGCCATGAGTCCGTGAAACAGTACAAGTGCACAGGTGAGTCTTGTACAGACTCATCACAAGGCCCAACAGTGACCTAACCCTCTGTCTTCATGTCAGTAGCAAACACTACTAAAAATTGCTAACAGAAGTTGTGGGAGAACTGTGTAGGACCAGACATAACATGAAGGCACGTAAGCGCTCCCTTTGCATACTTTTCATGGACACACTAAGACAGCCACAGTACTTCTTTCTGCTTTATATTTTTTTAATTGCGAGACTGGGTGTTCCATAAATGTGAATGTTTCCCCCAAATCCCTGTGCCAAAATTGCCCCTCAACACCTCCCTTCATTATGCAGAAGTGTTGCATTGAACTGAATGGCAAATAGTAAAAGTATCATTGTAGGAAATAAATGTTGGAAAAGGTAGTAAATACATAACTTTTTCCTCATGGACGTGCTCCGGTTCTTGTTAACAATAGAGTTGCATACTGCATGTTATGTTTTGGGTTTTTTTAGACTGAAACAGCCCATTACTAGTAGTTCGTTCATTCATTTCGCACTGTGGAAACCATAACTCTACTTGTATGAATCACCCCCTTATGTGTGCTAAATATTGACAGCAGCTGCATTTAGCAAATTTCATTGCTTCCTCACCACTCTTGAAGTGTAGGAAAGCGCAGTGCACATCCAGGCCTACAAATGTTTACAGGCTTCTTTTTCTTTTATCAGGCAAGGGCAGTTAATCCCTGGAGGAGAGGAGGTGCAATGAGCTTTCAGTCTGCTGTTCTCAGTCCCAAACATGATTTTCTTTAATTCTCCTCCATTCCTTCCCAAAGCAAACAACTGGTTGTCTGCTTCCTATTCCCCAGTGGCTCTGCTATTTCAGGCTGCTTGTCTGAATCTCCTTGAGGAACTCTCTTTCTTCCAAACAGTCAGACTTCAAAAAAGAAGTATCAAGGGGGCAATGGCTGTCACTCTGTGTAAGTAAAGATTACTTTTTCGCTTAGCATCCTCCTCATGCATTTCTATATACTGAGATTTTTTCAAAATCTCAGCTTCCTCTGTAGTTTCAACAAAATCTTCATCTTCTCTCTCTGTCCTATGTTTGTCTCCAGTTGCACGGAGGCAGAGGTTTGATGGGAGCACCCAGCTGTGATGATTACTGAGGGATCGTCTGAGGAAGGAGGAGGTTGGAGATGATGTTCCTCGCACAAAGAGGCTGTTGATGGCAGAGGCGTGAGACGAAGTCCTGAGGGACACGCTTCTGCTAGGAGGAGTGCTTTGGGGAACAGGATGAGACAACTTAAGGTGGGATTTTAAGAAATAGAAAAAATAGAGAATGATTAAGAGAAGAGGAGAATCCAGTGGTGAAACTCACTGTGGGGTGAGGAGGAGACAGTAAGTACAATTCAGTTCCTGAAACACAGGCATTTAGTGCTATTTGAGATAATCTGTGGTACTTTAGACACCTTCATGGAACTGGCAGCTAAAATACAGGACATGAGTGAGCTTTGCTGGACTTGCAGGTGAAGATTTCCAAGGACATTTCAAATGGGAATAGATCCCTATGTACATTTGAATTACCCCTGGTATATCTAGCAACATGTAGAAATTAGGGAGAAAGAAGGACTGATCTGAAAGGAATGCACAAAAAAAGTAATCACAGAAAATGGCAAAAGCAAAGTAGAAAAAGAAAGCAAGACTTGACAGGTCATATAAAAGGGAGAAAAGATGCTGAGGAGTAGAAAATGGAGAAGCAACAGATCTCTGGGGTAACAGTAAACAAGCAGAAAACAGCAGTGCTGCTTAAAATTTTAAGCTGCATACTCCACTAGCAAGGTACTGGCAGACATTCAGTACACAAGTCAGGTTAAACTTCAAAAATATCCATGTCCCACAGCCACCGAGTTCAGCACAGCTATTATTCTGCAATGTCAGATACTCATCAGTGGGTATATTGAAACAGTCTATGGAGGTTCAGATGATACACGATTATTTTTTTTAAAGTTATTACTTTCATTATTTTCTAAATTAAAAGCTAAAACTAAGGCCATTCCACAAATGAAAAACACTGGATGTTCCTGAGCCCCTGTAGCATGACTGCATGTTACAAGTGACCAAATATCTGGCCTCCTATACTATATACTCGAGAATGTCTCCACAGTGTCAAAAAAAGTAAGATAGTGTTATGTGTCAAATACTTTTTTAAAGAGTGATCGAAATTAATATCTTTATAGGCCACTGCCCACACTCTGTTTACTTCGTATTTCTTAACTTTTTAATCTCAGTCTCAAGAGAATCTGAAAAAGGGAAAAGTATTTTTAAAAAAGGGAGTAAAAATATAAAATTAAAGGAAAAAAAGAGAAAGTGAAGTGAGAGGAGGAAATTGAAAAGCAGGGAAGGACAACAGGAAGGAAAACAGTCCGTTGCAATGGGCATTTTTCTTGTTGTGGAGAATGCTTGTTATATGACTGTACGGTCGAACACAAATATTTACCTTGTCAATAGAGGCCAAAGGACATAAGACACAAGGTATAAATGTGTTGGGTGGGTGGTTTCCCTATTTATGCATGAGGGGATAGTAGGCTTTTGTTAGGAATGGCAGAATTTCTGATTTATAATAAAATTAATTTTCATCTGCTCTTGCAGAGACAATGCTGGGTATTCCAGAAAGTATTTTTCTGTTGTAATATCCATTTCCGTGTTTGTCTGACAGGAGATTTAGAGGGATGTAGGTGAAAGATTTGGGTTTAATATAGTACAGTTTTTCTTCTGGAATGTTGTCTACATATAGAATTATATATTTTAAAGACTGCTTTGTAAGGCCTAAAATATTCCAAATATCCTGAAAGTATATGTTTCCAAAATCACCCTTTTCTTCTGTAGCATTATTCCTCCATTTTCATTCCTGAAAGAGTTTTGCATACATTTCACTTTCCTCCTCTGAGCAATCTCACTGAAGACGATGGGATTCTTTGTATGTGCACCTCACTGCAAAATCTCATCCTGATTTCAGCCATTCTGATCATGGACACTAGAGAAAATTGGTACGGCATCTTTCTCCTACGACTGAACTTCAGAAAGAGCATAAGTAGAGATCGAGGGCTGGAAGACAGAAGGTCAGACTTTGAAGCACATACTTTGCTTATGTCTAAACCTATCTTCCTTGCCAGCTGGTAAGAGTGAGCAAATGAATGATCACAGAGAGCCTTTTCCCCAGAAGAAGGAAAGGGAAAGTAAGACAGTGGAAAGGGAGCAGCTTCGTCCTCTCGCCTTAGATCGACTGGGCGTGGCTTGAGGCAATGTGCTGGGAGGGAAAGAAGAGCAGCTTCAGCTGGAAGGCATTCATGTCCAAAAGACCCAAACCTGAAACTGCTATATTTTCCAGCTGGAAACAAGAACTGCACTGATATGTTCAGATCCAGGCCTGAATTCAACATTTTTCCCTGTGATTTGCATTTGAATGTTCATTTCAGACCCTGCTTTAGTTCTTTTGATAAGAACTTGAAAGATATGCTATTTAATAGCAACTCTCTCTGGATAGACCAGGAAAATAAAGAAAGATGGCAACTAATTCAGCCTGACAGGTTTTTTTTATTGCCAAGCAGCATTTACAGATTTCATTACTGCACGCAGTGCTAGTGAACCTGGTAAATTTTTTCTATTAATATTCTTACCTTGTTCTATTAATATTTATAGACTATGCCTGGTTCAACTTTTTTGTATCTTGGCATTCACCAGACATCAACTTAGCAAGGACATCATATTTACCAGATAAGATTTACTAAATAATCCTTGACCCTTCCATGGAAACAAGGAGGTATTCAAGACTGGAACGAGATTCTAAGGGCTTATTTTGCATGGCCCCAAATTGCCCATCCCAATATTAAGTCTGTACAAAATGCTGATGTATTGGAAGGCAAAATATGAGTTTATTGCAATCCCTAATGCCTCACCAAACCAAAATTCTGTAAACATAAGTTGTTCTGTTTAAGGCACTTTAGCAGGCAAGATACTGGATTTAGCATCAGCCTGGCTCTGGCGATGACTTGACATACAATCTTGACTTCATGAGCTTTTCTTCTGCACCTTTGTCCATTTTCCTTTCGCTGCAAATCAGCTGCGGCAACTACAAAGTGTTATGTAGTATATAGTGCCTGACACAGTGCCAGTTCCTGTGAGACCTGTGAATGCAGGAATAAGAAATACCAAGGAATGGTTACCCATAGCACCCAACTGTATGATCCTGATTTAGCTTAGGAGGCTACTTCATTAGTCAATAAATCATAGTTCATCTGAACCACCTACAGCTCTCGATTGATAGACAAGCGTTATAGGTGTTCAGCTAAGTCTGGTGCTTATTGCTCAGCAAGGTAATATCCTCTCAAGTGAAATGCATCACATGTTTGGAGGGGTTCTATAGGCCTGAGTTGAACCAAACCAAAAGTAAAATAAGAAAAATTCCGTTCAGCTGTTGACTTCATATTATACTTCTCACAGAGGAGGGAGACAAACATAGCAATATAGTTTCTATTTCAGAATAAACGAGAACCACCCACAGATCTGGCAAAAAATCACTGTAGCATACAGTCATTTGATTCATGTGAATAGCACCACTGGTGCCAGCAGAACCACCGCCTGGGAACACAGGCAAGTTTTTATGTTTTTAAAAGTTTATGTCTTCCCTAAGTAATTAAAGTAACATTAATTCTTGATAAATTAAAGTGTCTTCTAAATAATATCAACATTTGTAATTTGTTTTAAAAGCTTTTCCTTGTCATCAGACTATAAATGGGGCAATATGTCTGTCAGCGTGCCACTCTGCAAAGAACAATAGCTGAATATCTATGACAAAGAAGAACTGTCTAATTAGTCTACATTTTTCAAAGAATAATTGCCTGTCAACCAGTTAAACCATCTTTCTCAAAACACATTTCCCAGGGCAGCAATTGAAATTACAGGTATGTTCATGTGGATTCCTGATAATATAAAATCTTCCTCAAAAGCAAAGTCCCATTTCTATTGTTTTACAGAAAAGTATATTTTCAGTGCTGTTTTATATTTGAACTGTAGGCCATAAAATTAAGGGAAAAAATATATTTAAAGGGTTTTCAGGGCTCCAACAACAAATAACAAGGCCAATGACTTCTTTTATGGCATATGGTAAATGTTACTCATTTAGAACAGTTTAAAACATTGCTGTTTGTTAGTTTTTCAGAAGACATAAAGCCCATACATTAACAGTGGCATGAACAAAATAGTGTGAAGTTGAAGAAAAAAGGATTGAATATTAATGCTGTCACTCCAGGTAAAGATGGAAGCTATTTTTGGATCTTCCTTTTCAATTGTGCTTAGAGCAATAATGTATTCGTTATCAGACTCCATGGGGACTTTTGCTCAGTAAAACTTATTCAGTCTGCAGTGGTACAGAGGTAAAAGTACATTAGAAAACATAAAGCATATTTCAATCAATATTAGTATCTTTAGCAAAGCTTAGAGGAGATATTTTCTAATGCCTCATTATGTATCATGCCTTCTTATTCTAACGGTAATTAGGCACCAGGGAAGGAATAGATCTGAAACTGGGATAAACAACTAAATTAGAGATGCCATATACTTGTTTTGTTCTAGTTATATCCCTGAAAATGAATCTGATATGATGTAATCAAGAAACTGCTAAGAACATAGCAGAGAACACTGCTTACTTATTTTTCGGATATTGGTTTTTATATGACTTAGATTTGCATAACTCAGCTCTTCGTGTAGTGTAATTTGTATACTGTGATTTACAAATCACTCATGGTGAATTTCTGTTTTCATTAAGGCCAGGGTTTTACAACCTTCAAGTTTACAAACTGAGGAAGTTTGCATGTTCAAACCCAGAAAGACTATCAGCAATGCAGCTCTCTACTAAATGTTTATTCTCTTGTCATTATCACCCAAAGCACTGTGATATTTAACGACAGGCTACTAACATTTGCTACCAAAAAGTGAAGTTTTTTTACCTTAGCAGAGAAAGGCTAATTGTGATATTTGGCTTCCCAATATATATAAGCAGAAATAAAAATCTCTGCTAATTTTAGTATGCCTTTGAAGCACAAAACTAATCACTATTCTGAAGATTACACACTAGAAGCTGAAAAACTCTTCCTTTTGCCATCAAAAGTGGCAGACGCCACATGTGATGGTTTTTGTGTTCATTTGCCATTCATTACTGGAAATCTCTTAACGTCATCCTTCAGGAGTATTTCTGTCACTCTGTGAAGCAAGAATCCTGATTTTCTTTCAGATTTTCAATATACAAAAGATACCACAGATGGTATTACACATGGAAAAAAAAATTGCACTGAGCTTAATTAAATTAGTGATTATTCTACTACAAGACCTAACATGAACTTTTCTCAAAATACTATGTTCACTCTTTTTGCTAAAAAAACCCCAACCTTATATATTGCTTTTAGATACCCATTTAAGTTTTACCTTAGCTAGCTTCAAAAATTTCAAAATATACCCCTTTACTTATACTGCAAGTATACACTATGGCCTTATAATTCCCTTTATTTGAAAACTGTTTCTAGGAAAGGCTTTGTAGCTTATATATGTTTATCATGTGCAAGATCATTCAAAACATAATTTAATAATAATGAATGGACTCTGGGAAGAAAATGTGATATTTAGTTAGCAATAGCAAAAAATAATTTATTATAAAAATATTTCCTTATCTAAAATATCCATTACTGACTAATAAAACAATTAAGCCCATAATTTGAATTCTCTTTTCTGGATTTCCAGAGGGTATTACAGTATTATTTAGTAAACATCAGTCTATTTCAGACTTTCTTTATCAGTATTTTACAATTAATTTAACTTACCTCAAGATAAATGGGTATGAAATTCAGAAGCAAGCATCTTCTCCCTACCTCTGCCTTTCATTTTAGTTTCCAGGGCCGTATTTTGGCCACAGATTGCCTGGCCTGACCAATAGAGCTTACCAGAGAAAAGTGTTCAGTAGAACCTTGCCCAGCCACCTGGGGCAGCTGATACTCAGCATCAGGTTCCTGGCTCTGTCAAGATATTTCCCCAGCTGTCTCCAAAAGGTGTCTAAACCAGATGCCTCCTTTGCTCAGACTTTGCTGCAGTCATGTCTGCTCTCACTGAAATCAATCCAGATTTCAATATATGCCGTTTGGTTAAAGTTGAGTGCTTCTCCAATCATTGTATGATAATAGCCCTTTTTACTCCCCAGACAATTGATACTAAAGGATTTAGTAAGGTTGTTGATTATTTTGAACTAAGCAAGTTTTTTTCCATAGAGAGGCATGAAAAGGATCAACTTTGCTTAGAAATATTTTCATTTTTAGAAGGCATGTTCCTATCAAGAAGACAAATGACATAGACAATCTGTGTCAAAGCTATTTCCTTCCTGGAGCTATAACACCAGGCAGTCTCTACATTGCCAAATAAAATAAGTCACATTACCCCATATGTACAAAAAGGTAAAAGAGGAAGAAACTTCCAAGGAATGCCTCACAAAGACTGCATCAGAAAATCCATTACTACTTTACAGTGACAAAAACTTGTACCTGGTTTGGGGCTCTGTGTGGAGCACTGAAGTAATTTACAGATGAATCTGATTATGAGAACTGATGGGATAGTGAAAGTGGTGACACAAGTTTTCTCTCTCTGTTGAAAGTATCACAATTATATATAAAAATATGTCACAGAGTTCCACCTCCAGACTTGTTGTACACTTACTGCTAATCTGTTACCAGAGAGTTTGCCTTTCCTTTTCTTTTTCTGTGCTCATTCCCTCAAACTAATGAAATTTCTTCTGAAACTTACCAGGACCATAGCTCTTGATTTAGAGCCAGTACCAGGGGTATTTTCAAGGCTCTGTCAGCACTCTCATTGCAAACTCCAAGCTTCATTTATGTTGAGCAAAAATAGGGCACTTAGGTTCCTTCGTTATTTGTCAGCTTGCATGCTGAGTTACAGCTTTGTGTAGACGGCTACCCACTCATCAAGTTGTCAGCACAGAACCGTGGATATTAACTGAGTGGGGATTTATCTTTGAAGCATACCATCAAGCCAAGGAGTAAAACAGCATAGGTTTTGTTTAAAAAGGTGTACTACTCAATTAGACACTTACCAATGAGATTAATTCAATTTTCTAAGTGAAGTATGAAAGCATGAGAAAACTACCTCATTTTTCTCTTCATTATGCATTTGCTTTTTCTCTCTCCAAACTTTAAGACTTCTGAAGAGAACTGTTCTTGTCTCTTTTTCTCTTTTCTTTCCTCTGGTTATTTCTTTTAAGAAAATGATAAAACTTTTCCCAGACTGAACTCTTCATTGGATACTCTGTTCTTCATTGGCTGAATTTTCAGGAGTGTGTATCCTGTATCAGTCTTATCAAACCAACTACATATGGACCATGCTTACAGACCACGAGCTATACCCAGCTTGTAAATGCTGTGACTGAGGACAGATCTTCAGGACAGTGTGTCTTTTCCTATGTAATCTCTTCACACCAGAGAGATCAGGATTCAAGTTTCCCTTCACAGTGAGTTGGCACCCCTATGCCACATCCTCAGGCAAGAACCTGAGCCAGGTCAGACAGGTGCCCTACAACTGCTGCCACTCTGCGTGTTTCCAGCCATGGGGGGCAGAGGCTGCCCTCATCTCATGTGCCCCATCACCCCGCAGGAGACCTCCTGATGTTCCAGCTGGGCTCCAGAGCATTGTCACTGAGGCTGGAGCACAGCCAAAGGACAACGAAGCTGGTGAAGGGTCTAGAGAGCAAGTCTTATGAGGAGCAGCTGAGGGAACTGGGGTTGTTTAGTCTGCAGAAAAGGAGGCTGAGGGGAGACCTTATCGTTCTCTACAACTACCTGAAAGGAGGTTGTAGCAAGGTGGGTGTCGGTCTCTTCTCCCAAGTAACAAGCAATAGGACAAGAGGAAATGGCCTCCAGTTGCATCAGGGGAGGTTTAAATTGGATATTAGGAAAAATTTCTTCACCAAAAGGGTTGCCAAGCATTGGAACGGGCTGCCCAGGGAAGTGGTTGAGTCGCCATCCCTGGAGGTATTTAAAAGACATGTAGATGTGGTGCTTAGGGACATGGTTTAATGGTGGACTTGGCAGTGCTAGGTTAACGGTTGGACTTGATGATCTTAAAGCTCTTTTCCAGCCTAAATCATTCTATGATTCTATGATTCTATGATTCCTGTGTTACCCACTTGATCAGAAGGCAATTCAGCTGGCAACAGCCATGCATTCAGATCAACACAGTTTGTAACCTTTAGATGTCATTGAGCCAGGAATACAGCCAAATTTTAAGAGGCTACCAAAAGGAAACACGTATAAACAAATCACTGCCTACGCAGTGAGAACATCAATGCGTGGTTTCTGATGGCTCTGTGTCCCCCCAGCCCTTCCCATGCCTCCTTCCACAGACCTCATGTCATACTCCACACACCCACTGGCTGGTGTGGGCTGGGACCATCCTCGAGCTGCCCACAGGCTGCCAGGCAAAAGTCACCAGCCTTTACCTCAGCAATGAAGATCTCTGTCCTCTATTTAGGGACCAGTCATAACCAGACTTGTGAGAACTTAAACATGCTCAGGACCTCAATTCTTCTCTGAAATGTGAACCCTGGTCAAAAATTTGAAAAATTATTAGGAAGGCAGAGAAGGACATACAGGAAAGACATCCATAAATGCTTTTTTCTTTAGAAAATCAGGCTGAAAATATTTCCAGTATTACATATATCCTACCTATGTATAGTCTAAAAAAGAACAAAATGACTGGATTTAGAAATATAACTACATTCGTCCATGTCAGATGGACCATCAAGTTTCCATCATGAACACACCAGTGGCATCACTGACATTTTGCTTTTGCTTTCAGTGGGAGCACAATCCAGACAACAGTGGACAGATACATCAAACAGCAATAGGTCAGACTGCTTAGGTGTATGTTTGGCTTTGATTACACTTTGTGTATAATGCATACATCCCTTTGGAGCTTATATGCTATTAACAACTAAAGTGGTAGACTTTGTGAATAAACAAATGGCTTCTGTAAGACAATATTGTTGGTTACACCAACACAAGTTGAGAGCCTAACTGTGAAAAAACTTGGCGTACTACATTAAATGTGACAAGAAATATATTAATCAAATAGACTAGCTAGAAGTTATTTTTGCTGCTGTGAACTACGAAAACAGGTTGCACGCTGCTTTTGTATAATTTTTAGAAGGAACTCTGGGCATGTCTCCCACTCATTCATTTGTTCTGTTGGCAATGCTCAGGATGTCTCTTTAAAGTCTAATAGCAAATTGCCTGCATAACGCAATTCTGCTAGAGCCCGCTAAACCTGAGCTCTACTTTATCAAAGCAAAGTGCTTATTACTAGTCTGAAGTTAAAGTTATTGATTCTGTTCTCAACGGAGATGTTATAAATCCTCAGATAACACTGAATTTTGTAGGTCACACATGACCCTTCTGAAGAAACAATTCATAAACTTGCAATCCCCATCAGAGTCCGATTTCTAGAAACAATTGTTCAGGCAGGAGGAGACAATAAAAAGTGGCATCCCATCCAAGAGATGCTAAATGACATAGGAGCATTAGCACAGGGAAAAGCACAAGAAACATTGCAATCATCCATGTAATTTTGCAGAGGACGTACTTTATTATTATATGTTATTATTATTATTAATAATAATAATAATAATGTAAAATCAATGACAAGGAAAAATACTTCAGAAGAAAAGTTTTTTCAGTGAATATGAGGATGAAGTTGACAATGAATATACGAACCAGTAAAGAGTCATCCCTGCAAAGGAGTTACTGAATACGAAATCAAATAGGTGAGGAAATTGCCTTTTAGAGATGTTTCTATGCTCCTATTATAGAATCAGCAACAATCAAGACTTAAATCTCAGGGTTTTTCACATTAGTTGCTATGTAAATTGCTAATATTTCAATAGGAAGAAAAAAAAAGCCCTCCTTGCAGGTGAAGGGGATGAAAGGCACAGCACTTCTTAAAATAGGAACTTCTATATTGCACCAAGTTCTGGAGCAATTATCTCACCACTGGGGCCCATGTTAGGCTCTTACAGCTCCCAACATAATTGAAAAGGTTTATCTTCCTACAAAGACAACCTTCACTGCACTACTGTAAAGAGCACTTCTCACCATTTCCTCTGGGTTCCTCTTGGCTGCTGTGCAGCAGATCATAGATAGCTGATGTGCTGCAGTACACAGTGGAGTTTGAAGCCTTTTCTTCAGGGACCAGTGGCATGTACACTTTTATCATTGCATTGTGTCATTAAAAGGAGAATAAGCTTTGATGCACATTGCACTGGCACATATCTTAGATGGGAAAAAGGTGTTTATTGCAAAATTGGTTTTGTGATCCATTCAGTTCCTCAGAGATACACCTGGTATTAGCCTCACATAGTTACTCAATCTCTATTTTTGTTTCCTGAATATGGGCTGTATTCATAGCTGTAATATACCACGCTAAACATCACATGGTACAGGTCTGCACTGGGGAATACACACTTGCTCGTTAGGTGCTCTAGAGATTTAAGCAATCAGCATGGATACAGAGAACTACCTGTCGGCTTTGCAAATGTTCTTGTGGTTCCCTTTTGGTTTACTGACTCACACAGACAATAATGAAAAACTGTTTCCATTTATAGCCAAATAGAAATATGCTTGACAGTCAGGGAGCATGGTAACATTCAGATTTGAATTTGAGGCTAGTTTAAGCTTAATGATTAAGTTTAAAATCAGACTCTGTAGAAAATTTGAACATAGATCTAATGATACTGAAATAACAACATGTGAAATGTTGCTCCAAAATAGCTGAATTCTCCTGAGCTCACCTACATGAGCACTCCTTCAAAGTTAATTCAAACCCCAGGGCATTTCAAGAGCCTCATATTCTAGGCAGTGGTGATGGTGGTGGTTCAGGCATTTCTTCCTCCCACTAGAACCGGAGGGGCAGAAAGGAGGTATGCACCCTCCCCTCCCAGATCCACCTCCTCTTGATGCATGGGGTGAAGAGACTTTCAGGAGAATGGTAGCTGGTTTTTTTAATTAAGTGACAGAATTTTTTTTTTTAAATAATTACAGAAGCTTATTTCTGTGTTGCTATAGGTAAACAGCAACGCTGTCATTAAAATAGCTTTAAGGCACAAAAGAATAGAAAGGGTAGGTGCGTATAATGAAATAGATGAGGCAATAAATCATCTGTTACCAGCTCTGCTGAAGAAAAGCTAAACAGTCCTAAACAATCACAAACCAGTGGAGTATTTCTTATAGGTGATGCAGCACAGCAGCAGCTCACCATGCTCCCATATGAACAAAAACTCTATTTAAACTCTTTCCCTAGATCAGCTTCCTGTCATAGGATGCATCTACTTAAGCATCACCATAATTAAAAGAAAATAAACTTATCAGTTAACTCAACTTTTTTTTTTCTTGAGGTTGGGAAAGAAAGTCGATCATTGCCATTTCTATTTATAAATCCCTGGGAGGCACTGATACTGCAATGACAGAAATACACAAAATCTGAGGCAGGCAAATGGATCTTGTAAGTGAAATCTAAAATATTATTATCAGGTCCTCCAGAAGATGTAATGTTAGTCCCAAGGGCAATACAGTGATGTGGACACATTGCTTCATTTTATAAATCCCATATAATTTTTTCATTTCTGTCCCTTCATCTCCTTTGCAACACGTCCCCCTCCCACATGCAGACAACTGAATGGAAAGGACTGTTTACCAGGAAGATTTGTGCCTGGAAGGAATGAAATGCACTTTCTGCATTATGTCTGCGAAAAATGGATGATCTTTCCTGCAACGGTGACTAACCAGGCACTACTGAATCCAGACGTTAAGTCATGAACATTTCACAACGTTTTCAGAAATGGCAAGTAGGTGTAGGAGCCAGAAACTTTTCAGGCAGATGACATTGCACTGGAGCTTCCATCTCAATTAGGTATCAACTGAATGTCCAGAAACACATGCACATTTTTGCTTGTTAAATCATGAGTTATATAAAATAGGGAAAAAATATTTTTCTCAAAATAGGAATTTGGTCTTTTTAGTACAAGCAATTCCTCATCTGCCTAAATTACTTGCCTGCAAAATAATTTTTAGAGTGAAGCTTTAACATCAGTCTTCAAGCCTTTATCATACATCCTTGATGTCCTATCAATGCAATTTAAATTTCTTAGTTTGAAAGATTTTCTAAAAATATGTATGCAAGACAAGACGTTCCATGGCTTCAAAACCTAGATGGGTTGCGAAATGGAACACACCTAGCATATTTAAATTCTATAGTCTCTCATCATAAGGATCCACATTTATCTCAAGATAAACAATGACATCTGTTTTTGTCTTTTACCTTCCAACTCTAAAAAATTTTAGATACACAGTTTTTTTAAACACAAACTTTTTATATATTCATATAGTGTAAATATGATAGCTACCAAAACAGATATAATGGGTAAAATTAACTCATCATGTACAGCAGCATAATCAAATTGTGTCTGTAAATTATTTTTTTAAAGCCACCTTTGAGTGGAGATCATGCCTGGAAAAATATATCGAACTGAGCTAAAGTCTCAGAAATCTATGGTGATCTAAACAGCATAACCTTATAATGGAAATTGTTGTTTAGTCTTTACTAGGTATCCAATCCAGCATTGCATTTCAACATGTGTGCAAGTTTTATCTTCAAGCAAAACCAGCACAAGCAGTGCAGAATAGGAGTAAACTTAACGATTCTTTAGAATATATGGACCAAATATAATCATCAGTACACTGTCTGCACAGTGCTTTGAAAAGCTAATATTAATTCTTCCTGTTATGTGGTAGAGTATGCATGTGCTGACAGAAAGGTTCTTTCATAATTCAGCTCCATGGTGAAAAATACCAAACAGTTAACTTCTCTTTTAAAGATAACAGGTTGAAAAAAACCTTAATAATATTAATTAATAATAATATTAAATTAATAGTAATGTTTTCAATAGAAAATTAAGACACAAGCCCACTAAATAAATTTTATATTGCAATTAATTAAATATTTTTGTAATTGCAAACATTTATCCCACTACTCTGAGCATGTCTAGAGTCAAACTCACAGGCATTCGTGATGAAAGCTTGCTGAGGTACAAGCTGGCCACAAAATATACTGACAATTTAAAAGACACTTTTTCGGTAAAGGCATCGCTTCAACAAANATACCAAACAGTTAACTTCTCTTTTAAAGATAACAGGTTGAAAAAAACCTTAATAATATTAATTAATAATAATATTAAATTAATAGTAATGTTTTCAATAGAAAATTAAGACACAAGNTATATTTCATTACATGAAGAGTTGAGCTCAGGATCTATCTGTGTTATAATTCACTGGTTTGTAGTATTAAACTGAATGTGTTTGAAGTACAAACTATGACAGACAATAATGGAGTATATTTAAACTACAAACTGTGACAGGCAACAACCTCTCTCTGGTTATCAGGGAAGTATTGTACTCTTAGAAATCTTGAAACACTGGAGACACAAATCAACACAAGTCTATAAATCTAGTGAAGACGTCTGCATTAGTCTTCCCCCATATGATAGTGACAAGACAAGTTTCAGGCTGTAGTTATCATGAATTTAACTTCTGACAACTTTCTTGTTAGGCTGTGTCAACTAGTAGACAGTTGGTTATAGGTCTCCTGAGTCAGGCATCAGCGAGACACAGAAGAGTGAATACTCAGGAAGAAAGTAAAAATGCTACAAATAGAAGTAATAAAACCCATAAAACATCTTAAAATAGCTCAAAGTGTATAAATATCTAATATAATCAAAGTCCTTTGTATAGCCTTCCACTTAAAAGTTCAGAATCTCATGAAACAGAAAAACAACATAAAAAAGAAAAAATAAATAGCATGGGGAAAAATAAACAGTGAGTTTTGTGTATGTTTTTTCAATGAACATTTAATGTTTTCATTTATAAGCAACTCTTGTTTTATTACTGGAAACAGACATTTTGCAGTATTTAACCATAAGTGCTTTGGAAAGAGATTGCAAACACTAACCTAATTGTTCTTCCTATGTTAAGCCCCAGTGAGGAATGACTGTGCTGGGACAGGGGCTATGACCAGCCCAAGTGTTTCTTCCTCTTCAGCTAAAGCATACAAGCAATCCAAATAATTACAGTAAGATCATTTGGATATTTAAATATCTACTTTTCAGATCAAGGCCATAAGCCTAATCTACAAATGCTAACAAAAATATAAATGCAATAACATTATAAAATACTAAATTATTTTAAAAAATGAATAAACTCAATTATATAAAAACTCAGTTTTGCATCAGTTTTATCATGCTGAGAGAAGTTCTGCATATTGCAGATGCATCTGGTTCTCAACCCTCACTGCAATGGGCCAGTGAGCTGTACCAGCAAGACAATTTTTTAACCTCTGGGAAATGTAATGAAAACATAAAAGGTGCTTGCAGTCCTTTGTGGCGGAAAGCATTAGCACAAAGGAATGCATGTTACCAAGCATTTTTCAAGTATTACATGCTGCTTCATTTCTCTAGCTGCCCAGCATTTCCGCTAAACTATAAAACAAGTACCAGAAAAAAAGAAAATAGGAAAAGGTATAGGGGTTTGATAAAAACTAAGCAAAAACAATAATTCCTTTTTCCTTGTTTTGTCTTAGAATCATGACTGCATGACACTAAGTGCTTTTTGTGCATGTGTCGTAGTTTTTCTTTTTCTTGTGAAAGGGCAAGTAATTGATTCCTTTTATAAAGGCTTTTTAATGCATTTCTGTCACTGAGATTGCTTTTTATGACTCATTTAGGTTCATCTACTGCATTCTTCAATTTATTGCTACCTGGTATTTTATATGCAACAATCTACATTTCCACTCCTAAGAATTCTTTTCCCTTTTCCTTTCATCTACTTTTATTCTATATCCTTCTCCATCACCCAGTCTCACCCCATCAAGTTTTTGATGGCCAGGAGCTAGGTCTGGTGAAAGATTCTTCTCTTAGTTCTGAACTGAGTTATTTTTCTAGATATAGGAAAATGTAATTTAAAAGGTAGCTGAGCAGTTTTTGCTCCTGACTGCTACCTGAAGTTCCAGGTACTTTTTCAGTGTTTACAGACCTTTGATCTGTTAAGAACAAAAGCTGGCAAAACTAATCTTGCGACCTGTTGAAGGCAGGCCATAAGACCTTCAGAGCTGGTATTGGTAGCATGGTGGTGACAGGTTATATACAAAACAGCTCCAGTGCTTTCCAGTTTTTAATTCCAGTAGGCTATTACACTGATAGAGTCATTCAGGAAATACCAATGATCTGAATAATGATAGTGCAGCTTTACTTAGGATAAAATGTCTGTATAAATTATATATCTGTTTTGTTGAACTATCACAGTTCTTATTGTATTCATAACATCGTAGCATCATCCTACTTCTGCCACAGTCCTCTAAACCAAAGCACTGTACTCCTACAGTGAACACTCTATTAGCTAGATCCACACACAGTACTTATCAAGAGCTGAGCCCATTTTTTTCAAAACTAGTCCTACTGAAATCAGAGACAGATGACACAGCTACGGAAAATAAGATATAAGCATCTGCTTATACTGTACCCTGCAAACACACAGTTTGATAACTCAAGATTAAATGCGTAGGACTAATGTACACCCCCAGGTCAGCATTACTCAAATCAGTACAGCTGATTTGGTAATTATGGCTTATTCAGAAAGCAGTCAGTTGGATGTAAACATGTACTTCTATGGTGAGTCTACAACTGGTAATATTGACGTGCGCTGTATAAGCACTTTGATTGTAGCTGATGAAGTCTTCAGCTCATGCTTTTCAGTATTTTAGGCAGGACACATACCTTGAGGCTGTGCGATGGAAAAAAAAGAAGACATTTGATCACTCTTTCTCATTTATTCCAATAGAATTTGCGTTGGAATTAGTTTTAGCAACTGACTTCAGCTACTCATATACTTTTACACAAGAGTATGTTTAACTGGATGTATTCTGTGTATTTTCAGCCATTTATTTGCTCATGTCTCTGAGTATTACATACTTAATCATTGACAGGTTGAGTAGATCAGCCTTTTTCCTGAGTCAAATTCCAATATAAACCCTTCTAAAATGAACAGGCTAGTTATTTGAGAGGGGTTTTGTAACTGTTAAGTCCCTCCTGTATAACAAATGATGGTAGAATCTCAATTACCTGAAGGTCTTTTTGGATAATTAGGGTTAATTGGGTAGAGCTGGTTGGCTGCGCTGATGCTGCCATGCACATACCCACAGGGTAAAACGCTCTGCCTCCACAGCTAAAAGACTGGCAGAAGAGCGGGGACAGCTTGATTTCACAAGAGGTACATTTGTTGCAGTGGGGGCTTGAAGCTCATTTTTTCTGGGATGTCCTGGCAGAAAGACTGCAGCCCCATATGACGTGGGATTGGGATCAGGATATCTTGGATTGCATGGGTCTCCATGAACAAGAATACCCAGGGGAAAGTCCCTTCTGTCTTTTTCAGCTGCTTATCTACCCAGCATGCAATTCAGCTAAGCTAGTATGCAGCTAGAAAGACAACTCTAAGCACAAAGGCATCTTTTCCTATGTACCTAAACTCTTTATTTCCCTTTCTCTGTCCTAGAAACTGCATGAGTTCCCTGCCTATGCTCCAGACTTCCTCTTGGCTGGCTAGCAGAAAGCCTGCTAGAAAGCTGCAGCTACTTGCAGGAGACTGGAGCGCTAATTTAAACAGACTTTGGAGAACTGAAATTTCTGTGTTCCTGAATTTTAGATATTTTTACTTTATATTGCTCATTTACCCATTCCCACCCCCAATGGCAACACATGACAAACTCCTTAAGAACCAGTTAAAAATGTAGGGCTTGGAGTTATTAAAGAAATAGCACAGGCAAGGGTGTGGAATTGACAAAAAGAAGCACTTAGGATACTCACTTACTGAAATGTGGGTTTGATGTTTTAAAAATAAACATTCTTTTCACATTCTTGTCAGGTTAGAAGAAGAAAGAGGAGGGGGAAAACATCAGTTGGCAGCCACAAGCAGTGCTATTAGAGCATTTCTACAGTGAGGAGCCCACAGGCTGAGCGCTGTAGGGCTGTTCTCACAGTGGTGCCTGCAGACGTTAATCTGGGGAAAACAAGAAGAATGAAAGAGGATGGAAAACATCTCGAAGATTATCCGCTCCTGTATTATCTCCTTTCAGAGATCACTGTGGTTCAAAAGAAAGGAAAGCAGTTATCAACTCCTGAGCTGTGCCATTCAACTAAGTGGACCTAGTACAGAAACTACTACGAACCACTGACACATTTTTTCCCATACTATCTCCTTCAAATAAAGCAGTGACTCTGCAATAGTGTTAATATTTTGACTTATTAAAATTTTGCTTTCATTATTGTCTTTTATTATGGGTTTTGCAGGTACACCAAAAAAGGCAGGGCTCCAGCTTTGGACTGAAAGCTTATGAGGCATCAAATGATCAAAATTCCTTGTTCCCCAACAAGCTCATTTCAGATAATGGAAATTACCAGACTTATATCAATAAAGATATCAGTGCTTGCCCTGGGCTTTGCCAACCATGAAAAAAAATCACTAAATATACAACAGTTCTAGCACCTCTGCTCATGACATTAATATGCTTTTCCAACAAAAAGGGCTTAGATATTGAATTAATAAAAAAGGAGCATTTGCTCATTAAAGTGTAGGTTGGTGTTCTGCTACAACCATTACATTGCGTTCTTGTCAGGCTAGAAGGAAAACACAGGCAAAAACCAAATAAAATGAATCAGAATAAAACATCTACTCTACTGATTATTTTAGAATTATTTTAACTGATTTTATTTGAATCTTAAATTTTTTTTTATTTATTCCATGTGCCCCTAAGATCTGATTGTATATTTACTTCCTTTTTTCATATTTCACACCCAGGACTTCAATCTTCCCAACAGTGCATAATTTTTTTTTTTCAGTCATAATCCTGTTTTCCCTGCCTCTGCCTGTGATCTCGACAGCCAGGAAAAGGTCACAAATCTCTCCAGTATCATAAGCCTTTTGGTATTTCGTCCATCTTGCAAAGGTCTGAGTCCACATCTGATTCAAAGAACTTTTACCAATTGCCCAGCTTTATGGGTTAAGTTTGAAGAAAGACAATAGATTCATCACATTTTCTTCAACTCCTCCATCTACCTGGTGCCAAGGGAGAAAGGGTGATGGGTAGTGAGGCTGGTTTTCAGCTCCTTCCCTTGTCTGGTTCTTTTTTGCCTCTCCAGGTGCTGGCTCTGCTCTGAAGGAGGACTTTGAAGGATCCACTCACTGCCATGACACCCACTGTAGCTTGTGCTGGGGCTCTCTGTAGTAGCTCTTCCCTGGGAGCTTTGACTCTGCCTTGAGGCAGAGCTTGCAAGCACCGGTAATGCAGCTGTCTCAGGGCTTTCAGTGATCACACCTGTATTGCCCCGGTTTTTCTCCAGGCCACCTACATCAACGTGTTGTTTATTAAGAATACTTTTATTTTTTCTTGATTTTACTGAAGCTTTTCCTGCATGGCATCTAAAACTACAGCAATCTTGGTAGTTCTCTGTTTTCTTATTAAAAAGTTATACTGGGATAGCAAAAGGCTGCATGCAGAGCTATACAGTACAAGAACAGTGTTACAAACCCTGAAGTATACTTATTTAGTGCTAGGCAGGCTCTTCTTGACAAATGTGAATTTCTGAGGTTTGGGTTAATCATGCAGAGGAAAGCAGCAAAATTAGTCTTGCCCTATGGCTGGTTACTCCTACCTACAGTACTTATATTTCTGATTGTTTTATACATAAGGGGAGGGGGCAATATGTATCAGTATATACACATGAAAATCGCCTGGGTGAAAAAAAAAGGTCCTAATATATATAAAAAAAAAAATGTTGGGATGATTATATGCCCTGACGAATATACCCTACTGTGTTTGATGGCAGCTAAGCTTCCAGTTTTGGTTCATTCTTTGACTGCTTTATATGCCACCCATTGAGAAGTGAGTGTCGGGACTGATTCTCCTGCAGGGAAGGAAGATGATATTTATGACAGAAAACTGCTGAGCTGCCAGAACAGGTGTTGGGTCCGTTGGCATTTTTGTAGTCCACTCTTTTCAGTATCTACTTAACATACTTATTGGCTCCTACTGATATAGTTTCTAATCTGAAAAGCATTTATTCTTAAACCCTTTGGGTCTGAGAAGTAGTATTGTACCCATTTTCACAGGTGGTGGAATGAGGCACAAAGAATTTAAATTATTTGCCCAGGATCACACAGGGAGTTCCTGCTCCTTTACAGTGTAAGTCTGAGCTACAAAAGCTCTAGTCAATTTAAAGGCTTCTGAACTCTTAAACTCGTTGATGAACAAGCAAAGCAGGGCAGTGTGTTGGTAGCATCAGTCTGACGTGTGGCCACACACATCACTAACGAGCACATGACTGGCAATGAGGTTACAGCAGGCCACGCTGACCACATCTTTTCTCTTTTTGCACAGCTCCCTGCCGCATACATCAGGGCTTCACTGGTGGACAGAAATTCTAGGACTAAGACAGGATAAAACCCGTGTAACTACTGAAATCAGGGTAGTTGCACAACAATAAAACGGGGCGAGACTCCGAGGACTCTGAAGCACCCTGCCGAGTGCACGTGTCCTGCAATTACACAGGCACCTTTCTGAGCAACTCTGGGAAAAGGCACATTCAACACAAGCTTTTTACTGCTTTTATCCTGCTGCTGCTGGTGCAGCGAGCACACAGCTTAGAGCCATTACAGGCAAAGGAAACAAACTGCAGCATAAAAGACAAGGCTGCTGCACCACAGTTGTGCTTTGCTTACATGATGCTGGGCCTGATGCCTTTGGTTGGGAAGAGAGGCCTCTTGTGCCCCAGGAAGCCTCCCTGGGACTTCTTACAGGGAACAATACCAGTCCTTAGATATGAACAACGACATCAGATTGAAAAGGTGTTTTGTCAAAGTGACACAAGGTCTTGTTATGACATTTGCTATTGGCCCTGGGAAGAGAAGCCACAGGGCTGTATACTTGAATCCTCAGAGTCCTCTGTGTTAGATAAAAGGCTTCTGTCTGCCCTGAGGATATAAACCCATCCCCTTTTAATACTGAAAATACATGCTTTCTTCCTCTCTTTGAGATCCAGTCTCTAATGAAGAAGCTGAGGAATTTAATGTTCTTCCTTTTGACTCTTGAGAGCACTTGCCCCCCACCATTACATATGTCACCTGGAACGTCACTTAGTAAACTTCCTAAGTGCAGCTTAAATCCAAAACTGTTATAAACATTGACAGCATAAATCAAGCCAGATAGAGGCTTTGTGCTAAATCCCAGCACAGGTTTTCAGAGGTAGCTCAGGAAGCCATTGCCAGGTGGGAGGAGATCAGGCTTGGCTGAGCCTTCCTGCAGTCCCTGGCTCCTAGGAAGAGTGGAGTGTCAAGTGAAGGATCAGGGTTGATGTCTGCAATTTAGGAGCAGGAGTTATAGAAATAAGAAGAGCTGTGTTGATTGTTTTGTGTGGATTTTCTTTTCCTCTTCTCTTGTTTAAGCTTCACGAAGAGAAAGAAGCCAGTAGCTTTGCTGTGCATGTCTGTGATGTTTCAGATGTACAAACATCCTGTAATTATAAGATGAAAATCTGTGGAATGATAATGTGCTCACTTTCTAGCCCCAAATCCTGTTACAAGGGACTAAAATTGCTTCTTTTGTTACTGGAAGAAAGACAGTGTTTAACATTAAAACTAGTTTATTCTAAATCTGGTAGCTGCAAACAGTCCTATTTGTATATAACGTGGTGATCTAATTTCTTTCAGTTGCCTGTTTCAGTGCATTTCTCTGTCTGATTAAGATGTAAGAGTCAACAACAACAAAAAATCACTTCAGTGAATTTACCGTTGATCTATTTCCAATTCATACAAATCAATGACATCAAATTTCTCAGTGGCCCAATTAGTTAATCAGCAAGAGTTTTGCTGAACTTAGCAATTGTCACTGATAACTGATAACATATTTAGGTATTTGCCTTCCCTCATTTCTATCATTTTTGATAGATAACGTTTTAGAATAGCTTTTCAATTGTCCCATTCCCTCCACTATAGCTTCTTCATTAATGACAGTCTACCAGCTTAAATATACTGTATCTAATAAAACAGTCTTTGATATTCTCTGACTCCTTTAAATTTACAGTTTCTCCTTTCCTCCCCCTTCTCACAGAAGAGTATAATATTTTTGACCCATGTCTCCCATTTACGTCTTCTAAACTGCAATAGCTCTTGCCTTTTCACTGCTGTTTAAAATGTCCTCCAAGCCATCCATCATTTTAGGTCAGAGTGGCGCAGTGAGGGAGATGCAGCGGGGATCTGCGTCTGCAGCAAATCCACTACAGTGCTGGGCCGGTCAATAGAAGCAGCAAAAAACCTGCAGCATAACAAACAACAACCCAGCAGATTGATTACAGTAATGGAGAATACTAATGTCTTAAATTAAATACGTCTGACAGTATCCTCAGCTATTTCTCACGTTTGATGCCAGGCTGTACTTACCTTCAGCACAGGCCATGACAGCCTGCAGCATAATAACAGGGATGGAGAGAGTCCTAGTCCAAACAAGGGGAGAGAGGGGAAAGGGGGAGGAAGGGCTGTGCAGCCATTCAACTATACAGCACAGACATTAATGTAGAAATATGTTTTGTGTCAGCTGATGCTAATGGAAAGAAGAAAGCCTCCTTATCCCTGCTGGTAAATCTGTGTCTGGTTGTCGGATTTCCTCAAAAATATCAACACAGCTAATTCATCTGCCCTGCAGTTCACATATGTCCTATGCATTTAACCTGTCATAACTAAGAGGTAGGGACTCTTGCCATATTTACTCATCCTCCAAAAGTTGCTACAATATGATGTATTTGAAGTCATGAAATGAGACAATTGTTCTTACTCAAATGTATTTCTAAAACATACAGAGTTTTCCACAATGGTTATTTGCACTTTCTTAACCTCCAAGCTAGTTTTGCTTTAATGTGATCTATACATAGCATTTGCTTGTATATATGTGAGTATTTCTGTATACAGGCAATATTTCTGTATACTGGGCTCAAGCATTCAACCACTCCTCTTATGAGTAACCCTTGAGCTTTGGTGGTTCCAAACGTGTAAGTAGGAAACACAAGCCTGGCTCTTCCAAATTTGCTGAAAGTTTGTTCCATGGAGTCAGAAAGGGATTTGACTGTGATGCTACTGAAAATGACATCAAAACTGTTACTATCATCAAAAAGCTTTCCATTTATCTTTTACATGTTGTAATAGGCAGGGGTTTTCCCTTAAGGTTAGGGGACAGTTTCTAAATTTGATGTACAGTTGATGTACTACCCCTTCAATCGCACATGAAGTTATCTGTTTAAGGCTTTGGGATTTGCCATAGCTCTAAGATAATATTCTTATTCTTCCTACACAGAATGAGGAAAATAGGCAAATTATTTGAACAGAAATCTTACTCCTCGATATATCTAAATCATCTCCTGTTTATCTTTCATGCCTATTTGTACTGGGATAATATAGGACCAGATGCTGGCTGCCTAATCAGTTTGAGTGGGATGCTGTTTTCCTAGTAGTTTCATCAAAATAAATGAATCTACCAGAGAACAAAGTGCTAAAGAATAAGAGTAACTAAAGTTCTCATCCATCCTTCACATTTTATGAAAGCAGAGGCAAAAAATTCAGCAGGAATCACTGGGGAGAGAACAAAACACCTATATAAATGAGTACAGAGCTGGCCTTGTCTGTACATTTTCATTTCTGCATAAGTTTGGTTATTTTAGTTGCAGTTTTGGAGGTAGAGAATGAGGAGCAGACAGGTGTACTTTACGAAAAAAAAGATCCTCTTTGTTTGCAAAATCAATTTATTTTAAGTTGGTGGATAATTTATCTTGAAAACTGAATTTGATTAAGATTTATGTTTAGGCTTTAAATACTACCAGCGCAATATGAAGGTTTATGTACTTGTGCAAAATCTGGTAGCAAAATTCTGTGAGCCACTACCACATTTTTAAAGAACATGCTTTTCTGCAGCAGGAGGATGCCTTATGAAGCAGTGATATAGAGTAAGGATGCCTGTTACTAAGTATGTATCTCAAGTATTAGAACAGAGGGACTAAATATTTTGAAGAAAGAACAGGAAAGTGGAATTGGTTGTTGCAATGGTTATAATACTTTTGCTCAGTTTGGATGAGATTCATGTCGCCTAATTTTGGCGCTCTAAAACTTAGTTAAGTTTGAGCTAGTCATATAGAAGCCCTTTTCCCTCTCAGGAGAGGACAGCCTTTAAAATACAGCTCATATTCTAAGGAAAGTAGTGTTAACTATTCTTTGGTGGAGCCTTTCTCCTTCTATTGGCTATGCATTAGAATTGGCTATACAAGCCTAATTTAGTTTAGGCTTAAATGAGTAACATCTAGATGGTTAAAGTTAGTTGAGATGACTCTTACCCTGTTAGATGGTTAGCGGGTGAACCACTAATATTAAGAGTAGTCTTGTGAGTCTTAAAAAGGGAAATACTGAAAGGACTGAAGATCTGTAAATGCTTTTTCTCTATTTGAAAAGACTAAAAAGCATGACCTAGCAAAACATAAACTTGTTAGTCTGACATCACTCACAAGTAAAATTATAACACAGTTAACAAAAAGTTCAGCTACCAAATAATATTACAATATGTAATTAGAGTGCTCTAAATGCAATTACAGTGAGTCAAAATGGGGATTTAAAGAAGATAGATCTTGTCATACAAACCTGGGGTTTTTTTTGAGAAAATTACAGGGCTAACTGATAAAGACTACTGTGCTGATATTTTTCCAGGTTTTCATAAGCACCACTTATTACCACATGATACTTCAAATAAAAATCCCTGACTGCATTAGGCAACAATGCATCAAAAACTGGGTCATTAACAGATCTTTAACAGTAGTTGTTAATGGGCAGATGCAAACATTTTACTAGTATGTCCCTGTAGGGATGAGCTCTTGGTCCAAATCTAGCATTTTTACAAGAGAATTAGATGGTATCAAGCCTGGGGTTCTCTCTTTGAATTGGGTCCTACCTTCACAAGAACTTTAGGTTTTGGTAGGACCCTCCTTTCTTTTGTCTCTACCAGGAATTACAGAGTCCTAAGCAATGCACTAAAGTCCTCGGGCTGGCTACAAGGAATATAAAGGTGGCCTTTAATAGTCTCTAAAGAAAACAAGATCAGGCTGGCTGATCCCATCAAGTAACATCTGGTGGGGTGGTAGGGGGTGTCTGTGAAATTTTGTAACCTACTAGGTATCCATCAGAGCAAAGAGATAGACTGGTCCTCTCAGCAATGGCACTGTCGATGTATGAAATCCAGAAGAAAGATAATGTATCAGAGATGGCGACCGCCCTATATAGGTTCCTCCATTTGTGTTATTCCTCCATGTGGTCACACTCTCATAAAGACTGGTGGTAGAACTCAGAGGGGCAGATCTGAGGCTTTTTCTGTATATGATCTTAAACTGACTAGGTTTCCAGGTAAAAACTAGAAACTCACTGCAGCTACACCAGATGCAACCACAAACTTGTTATTATCATTTATTTGATCTGTGTAAATCATTGGCATTTATAAGGAATTTGACACTATGGTACATAAGTGTCCTGTGTAAGGCAGACACTTCTCTGCTGTTCTGCGATTAAACACAGCTGCTAATCTCAATACCATCTCCTGCCTTGCTAGATTGAATCTTGGCTATGAACTCAGAACAAAAGAATGACTCGTTTAAACATGTTTCTTCCACTAAGTAGAAAGGCTCAGCTATACTTTATCATGTCTAGGAACAGTGGTTGACATTAGGTGCTCACCCCCATTAGGTGCTCACTAGGTACAAAATAACTTTTCTTGTCAGTAACTCTTCTGAATGCATCCCACAACTCTTTTAGCAGCGAAGGAAATCATAGAATCATAGAATCATTAAGGTGGGAAAAGACCTCTAAGATCATCAAGTCCAACCACCAACTCAACACCACCATGACTCCTAAACCAGGCCCTGGAGTGCCACGTCTATACCATTTTTGAACGCCTCCAGGCATGACGACTCTACCACCTCTCTGGAGAGCCTGTTCCAATGCCTAACCACTCTTTCAGTAAAGAAATTCTTCCTAATGTCCAATCTAAACCTCCCCTGACGCAACTTGAAGCCATTTCCTCTCGTCCTATCGCTAGTTTCTTGGGAGAAGAGTCCAGCACCCGCTTCCCTACAACCTCCCTTCAGGTAGTTGTAGAGAGCGATAAGGTCTCCCCTCAGCCTCCTCTTCTCCAAGCTAAACAGCCCCAGTTCTCTCAGCCGCTCCTCATAAGACTTGTTTTCTAGACCCTTCACCAGCTTCGTTGCCCTTCTCTGGACACGCTCCAGCACCTCAGTGTCCTTCTTGTACTGAGGGGCCCAAAACTGAACACAGTACTCGAGGTGCGGCCTCACCAGTGCCGAGTACAGGGGCACGATCACTTCCCTACTCCTGCTGGTCACACTATTCCTAATACAAGCCAGGATGCCGTTGGCCTTCTTGGCCACCTGGGCACGCTGCCGGCTCATGTTCAGCCGGCTGTCAACCAGCACCCCCAGGTCCTTTTCTGCCGGGCAGCTTTCCAGCCACTCTTCCCCAAGCCTGTAGCGTTGCATGGGGTTGTTGTGACCCAAGTGCAACTCATCTCACTGACTACTTTCCTTCTTTCCTAAGTATCTTTGTGTGCTCTGCTTTTCCTTTCATAGGCTGCCATACATGTGCCTAGTCTTTCTTTGTCTGTGTCTTCCTTACTTAGCCTAGCCTACAGTATACTGTGCCTGCCAAGAGCTGGCACAGCATCTGTGGAGAACAATCAAATTGCTATGTCGATGTTGTCGAAAGAACTGATTAAATTTACACCATTTACTTGTCCTGGTGCTCTCATTCTAACCTTAGTCAAATGGAAACAGTTTGTATAATTTCTGTTCACACAGTAATCTTAGTGCTGGGGTTCATTCTTATTACATTTTTTATCAGGCAGATGGAATTCTGAGCCCCTTTTCTTCTCATTAGAATTTATTAGATGAATGGATTAATTGTGTGCCAGTGTCTGGTCTTTTATGATCTTTGCAGGAAGAATTGGCCAACCTATCTCTGAACAAGGAGGGGTAAGCTGTTGTTGGGTATTATGGTTGGTTTTTTATAACTTCATTTCTGAAGAATGTAATGGGTTTCAAAATAATGAGCATTTTCCCCCAGGCAATGTCTCCTTGGGGGACATGTCACATCTGGCTGTCGCAGTCACCATGTATTACTCCACTAGATGGAACATGACATGACCAAGCAACTGGTGGTAGCATGTTACACAGGAAATCTGGGGAAAGAAACACTTCCTCTGGGTGCACTTAAGCAAAGCTTTTCCTGTCCCTTAGATCTGAAGTATATGTTCCCTACAAAGGAACAAGAGTCTAACATAAAAGCAATAAAAACACCGAGGTGCACTAGTAGGTTCTGCAATTCTGTTCGCCCAAAAGATTCATTTTGGACTGAGGAAATAAATAAAATGTTCTTCTTTTTTTCTTCTTCTTTTTTTTTTTCCTAATTCAGGAACTTAACTAAAAGTTTTGTTAAAGGAGAATATAAAAAGTGCACTCATTGATATTCAGATTTGAGAAAAACAGCAAGAATCTCAGCCTCTTATTTTGTAAGTATACACAAAATCTAGGCACTCACCCGTTTTTTTCTTAACTGCATTTTAAACCGTAACTATTGTAATAGGCTTCAAGAAATGTCTGCATTGACATTTCTGTCTGCCAGAGCAGGGGCAATGGATGGAAATTGTCTTATGCTACATCTGAGTAAGTCACTCAAGATGTCTTTGATAGTCAGTGGAGATTCATCACTCCCTAAAGCAGGTATTTAAAACAGGTCTGGTGATTCATGCTCTAGAAGTGCCTATGTTTCTTCTTGACTAGAAAGGGATAGCTGAAAGGTATAGGTGAAATGAAGCTATATATAAAGTCAGGTGAGACGGATCCTACCACAGGGTATTACTATGACCTGAACTCATTCCAGAAAAGAAGAGGGAAATTTTACCTTCACACACATTACCCATGCACACACGGAAATCTAGGAGCCAAATTTAACCTCTTGCTCCTTTACTGAGCCTAGCATATTAAAATCCTAGTTTCAGTGAGAATTGCTGGGAGTTTTTATCAAACTGAAGAGAAAATGCTGAAGGCAAAAGAGGGAAAAATACACCTTTCCATTTTTATGCTGCATTTCTTCTCCAGGTAGAAATCCTAGTTGGAGTTAAGCCTTAGCACACTATTAGTTTTGGAGAAGGCAAGGCAAAGCTTATACCTAAATTGGAGCTTATATCTAAACACTGTGAAGGAAAGGCTTTGCTTTGGATTTATATAAATTTAGGATTCAGAGTGCTTAGAAAGATCATCACTTCCAGCAAAGCAGCTCTCAGGGAAGTCATTTTCTATACAGGCTTATGTCAGAGACGTAAGCAATTTTACAACTTCGAAATAACACGATGATTCTGTTTAGGCTCCAGTGTATACCTATGACTTGTTAAATGGATCATTGCTTTCTGTGTTCTTGCCAAAATCTCTACTCCACTTGCTTCCAAGCTTCCTCATCTACAAATGCCACATACGCCTAATCCTGGAAACTTGTTCAGACCTTCCCACCATGTTGGTGTGTCATCGTCTTGGAGTCTACACGGCTGTAGAGTGCCTTCTCCTGTGTGTGTTTCTCCTGTGGTATCCTGGAACACGTGTAAATGTCCCTTTATTGGCCTTGGCATCTGATGTACTACTCACGAGCAAAAGCAACATAACTGCCTGCTGCAGGAGGAACCTCAGAGCCTACCACAGGAGTCATGGCAAGTCTGATACCTCCAAAGAAGGACCCAAACCAGGCAGCGCACTGCTTAGAGAGCTGCCTTAGCCAGCAGCAATCAATGGTGGCCACCGCACAGCATCTGAAATCATGCACATCCTCAGGCCTCTTTATGAGGAAGGAGCTGTGTCTGCTCAGGATCCACAGGGCAGCACCTGGCTTTAGCCTCTGTGCCTCGGGGCTCTGGGGTCAGCTCCTCTGGCAGCCTCCAGGGACCCAAACCCCTGTCCCTTGCTCTGAAGGAGCATCTCTGCCCTCTGGCTATAGGAGAACCTGGCTGAAAATGCTCACACACACCCCCCGCTAAAGGCAATGTAGCAAGTGCCAGGAGCCCCGGGACTGGCCGGACAGGAGCTGTGAGTCGCAACAAGGCTAGTGGGGTTAGTGGCCTCACGGGCCAGGGCACAGTCCCACAGGGCCTAAGCAAGAAGAGCAGAGCAGGTCTGGTGACGCCAAGAGGGGTCAACCAAGAGTGCTCCAAGGCTGCATAGCTGCACCACGCCAGCACCAAACCTGAGCCAACTCCAAAAAACCCCCAGAGGTCAGGGATACGCTTGGGGCCCTAACAAGGCAGTGACAAAGAATGCCCTTTTCATCCTTGTTTCATATAGAAGTGCATCAATCCTGCTACCTGCTCCAAGCACCCATGTCTTTCACTGCACCTGGTCCCTTCCCAGCTGCCATTTTCACAGGGATGCAGGGACAGAAGCAGCCCCAGCACAAGAGGGCCATGCCCTCCACCTACGCAACTTCACATCAGAGGAGCTAGAAAGAAGGTGTTCCCTGAGGGGTAGCAAGGCTTGGGTCAGATGTCAGCACTGCAAAGGAAAACCAAAAAATGAGGACTAACAAGAGAGCTAAAATTCTTCCTGCCCCACATGGAATCATGGCTGGACTGTGTTCTCTTAAGATTCCCTGGCCTCAGTGAGTTCCTTCATGGTCCCATGAAATATAGAAGATGATGTAAAATAAGAATTTAACAGAGAAGCACTATCCCAGTAGGATGCTAATCTCAGCAATTTAGCAGACAAAATGCATGCATTGGGAAGGAGTGGTATCATACTTTGTCTTAATTAATACTGTCTCCAGGTTGCATCTGAGTAATAATTAAATGCAAAAAATCTGCCTTTGTGTAATGCTGGGGATAATATTTTATGCACGGTAGGAGTGAAGAAGGAACAGAATAATATTATTTGTCTGCCAAGTCAGACAAAATTGATCTATGCAGAATATGTAAAGAAAGAAACACGTTGCTCACTAGAGGGTAAAAATAGGACTCACATCATTAGAATACTAGAAATAGTCTAATTTGTATCATAGATCATGTCACCATAATTACAGTATTTTTGAAAGGCACATAATATAGTCCTGTTCTCTGTCTTAGGGAATTGTGTTGGTTTACTTACTGTCACTAGTGGGCACATGTTCCATGTTATGCTCCTCTAGCTTCAAATAAAATGGACAGCTAATACTGCATAGAGCTATTTAACAAGATTCAAAACATGTAACTGCATTTATGTAAGAAGCAGTCTGAATAGAAGAATTTATTGTGAATAAGATGAATCACTGCCAATATTAGCAAGTCTTAAAGTGTCTCTGTTCTCGATTAAATTACTGTGTCACCTTAAAAAAATCACCTTTTGAAAGGAAACTTTCTGAAATCTCAGATGCTAGTATCTCCTGGCCCCTACTGTCTTCCCATGTGCACTTTCCTGACCTCTGCTAAAGCCTGACTTGTGTCCTATATCCATCAACTATAATGATGGCTGTCCCCATTTTATACTGTATCTGGCAACCAGAGTGAATCCTGTTCTGGAGTGACTAATGCCACCATGAGCTCAGTGTATGTGCCCCTCAAGGTCTTAGCCTCCGCAGTGAAGGGATTTTTCACGTATGGTACCTTGGCAGCTTTCTTCCATATGGACAGTTTGCTTTGAAAATACCATGAATAGGTGAACTCCTTCCCCCCCCCGCCCTGCCCCTAGACATGCTGCTAGATTTTTAGGAATGCAACTATCATTGTACCTTTTTCAAAATCTGGCCCCTCACATCTACATATTTACCTCCTTATTTAACTTAGCATCTTTGCTGCAGTTCACACTACTTGTTCAGCAAAAGCTCAGCATTTTGCCTGTCCCTTTGCACAAAATTGTGCCTGCCATGGAGCCACTAAGACAGTGTACACTGTAGTTGAGCACAATGTTTTGCATTTGTAAAATAACCTCAGGATTGTTTCATTTGGCACTTAAGAGAAATAAGAAGGGCACACTGCATAAGGGGGAGGAAGACACTGACCTGCAGCTACTCTGATACTTATCTCTATGTAGCCATCAAAGTGTTACTAATGTATGTTTCTTGTTTCTCAGCAGTAAAAGAAAATACATCCTGAAACACTCACGTTCCATAATTGAAAATTACAACATGTATTTTGGAGGTGTGATGACACTCTTTGCCTTGGAAGAGGCATGTAACTCCTGCATCTCCAGCCTGATAGCACACTGGCTCCTCTTCTGGAATGGGGTTATCGCAGGATGGAAGTTTGGGGAGTACTGCAACACTCATGCACTATTACAGTGCTCTCACGTCTTTCAAAGTAATGCTGTGCTAATGTGGAAATTGCTAGCCAAATAGGATTTTCAGGAAGGTATCTGTAATTACCATATACAAGGCAAAGATACCTGCACTTATTTTGGCTTTGAACCAACAAGGTATTTAATCACACATTTACTTTTGAGCATGAGACTGGAACAATGAATTTCAAGTGAAAAGATAAGGAAATACTTAACTGCTTTGCTAGACCAGGGCTATGAATTGCACTACAAATTAATGCTAAGGAAATAATTATGCCTTGCCATGTGATAATTCAAGTAAGGTCAAAAGAACTGGTCAAGGAATGGGGTCTTAGGGGAAAAAAAACCCAACTCAATAGCAGAAAGACAGAAGGGATCGACAACCTGTGGGAAAATAGGGACATCTCAAGATGGTTGACTGAGGTTTCCATGCAATGGTCTGATCCCATTCAAATCTGCAAGTAATTGATGACTACACCCTTCATGTACCAAAGAAGTCTCTGAAGATCTGCAGGACTATGAGGTTAAAGACAAGGCTCTAACACGGGTGTAGCATCCCCTGTGGAGCCACTGACCCTTCTTGAAAACATGTAACCCTAGAGTAGATCCTCAGTTGATATAAAATTATATGCTTCTGAAGCAGAATCAACTCACGCCATCCAGGACACAGTGGAGGTCAATAAAGCTGGGAACAGAAAGAGGAGGAAATAACAACAGAAGACTTTGTCCCCAGAGAACTTTAACGTCATAGCTCTAAAAGAAAATTTATGGATAGGTAGATGTGCAGTAACACAGACAGCAAGTAAACAAACAAACAAACAACCAACCCCAAAAAAGCAGCACAGTGATAAAGTGCAGGTTGCTGAAATGTTTGTGTAAGACATTACAATTCCCTCAGGAGGTATTTGAAATGCTACTGAAGTTGAACAGGTAATCTGAGTACTTCCACTCACATACCTGCTGGAAAAGGGACTGAAAATCTGAAGAACTCAATTCTGCTTAGGATGTTCCTACATTAGCAAAGAATTTGGTATTGCCTTCCTTGTGCACCCAAATTGCTTACAGCATCAGAAATACTAACACAGGAGTCTTCGTTTTCATCTTAGCGGCTTTTCATTACCCGAGGTAATGAAAACCCAGTTGAAAACTATAATGGAGTGTACGAGGAAGGTGGGAAAGGAAGCATAAAATTCTGCTTATTATAGATTAGTACATAATATCCAAGCAGCCTGAGAGAGAGATGGAGAAAGATGTCATGCTTATCTTCTGTTTTCCTTCTGTGTCTCAAAACCGATCTATCACCTGTGATCAAGTTACAAAACTGCTCTTCTTAATGACTTAACAGCCAGAAAAAAATTCCACTCCCACGCACATCATCTGTGGTAAAAAGCCTGCATGACTTCCGTCACTGTGTTTTGGCATATAAAGAAGAAATTATATCCTATCTTTATTATGAATGCTGGATTCTGTGATATTCTGCTGATATTATTCTATAAAAGTACAGTTTTGCTGAAAATATCCTGTAGTAGTTAACCAGTTATAAATACTTAAAACCTCCCACTGACATTCTGGAAGAGCCAAACCTCACTAATTAACACTAATGATCAGGGGGATCAAATTAGTGAATAACAGAACAAATACATGAACAAAGCAAGGTAATGTATCAACAAAAGTTGTTTGTTAATTTATTTGTTGAGAACAGTTTAATTTCTTACGCAGTGATTTATGATTAGAGTCAAATAGAATTCTTTCTTATTACTTTGGCAAAATACTTTCACAGTGGCAAATGCCAATCTGTTAAAACTGAGACATCCTCTAGTAACAGCTGAACGCAAGAAAAACATTTACGGAGAAAACTGTACACCTCCCTAGTTATTTGGCATCCTACCAAAGGTTACACTGCCCTCTCTGAACTAGTGTCAGGCAGAAACACCGGGTCTATCTCCAGATAAACTGGCATTCCCATACAGCAAAATTCAGTGTTATCCAGATACTAGCTTGGGTCCCAGATGCAGTACCCACCCCACGTTTGCACAAACCTCTGCTCATGAGAGTTAGCCCAAGCAATGCTGAGTGCCATACTCGTAGTCCTTTGGGGTCCCAATCTGGCTGGTCCAGAATGGCCTTGTGCTGTACAGTTGTATGCCCAGAGACAACCAGCTGCCTGGCAGCTCTCATTCAGGACTCCAGCAGAGATTCAGGAAGGCCTGAGAGCACCTTCTGCATCCTCTTGCTGTAAGTATGTATGTATAGTGATGGCAGGATTCCCCCATCTCCATGCTGGCCCCATGTACTGTCCCTAGGGCTGATCTGGACTGCTCCATTCACTCTAAAATTAGCAGACCAACTGATTTCCATTTTTCTAAACTAAAAATTTTACTTTAGAATTCTTTTTCCATAGCAACTGTTTAAAATCCAGGGTTTTTTTAATTCCTGAAATGATAGAATTTCAGGAATTGCAGTGCATGATATATTATAATGATAACAGTACACCTAAGCCCTAAAACTCAAACTCAAACTTACCATTATAGAAAACCTGAATTTTCTTAATGTGCCTGTGGACTAAACTTGCTCCCTTAGGAGTGTCCCTAACTTTACCAGCTGGAGAGTGAAGGATCTATTGGAGCACACAACAGCTTCCATCTGGCATCAGGCATCTGTGTTACCTTTCAGACAGGGTAATTATTGGAAATACATCTTTCAGAGGGATTTGAATATGAAAGGAATCTAGAAGAAAACTCACTTTTATGTAAAAATTATTATTTATGCAAAGTGCAAGTGAGTAAAGTTTTGCTTTAACACTTTAACACTTTAACACAAGATATGATTGCTAATCTGGCATGACAGTGAAAAGGCAAAATAGAGACTGTACATATGAAAATAGCAAGATAAATCTGATAATTAAATACAAATGTTGAGCTGCTACAATCACTGTGTAACTCTGTAGAGGAAGTGCACCACTGAATTTACCTGCTGTTCTAGCAGCTTTATCATAAATCTATGCTGATTTACAGCCAAAAAAGGGAAATTGACAGTGGAAGTTGTGCTAGTGGAAGCTGAACACAAAGATAACTGGAGGATGTCTACACAGGTGGACAGGGACTGTCCACTGCTTCTCTCTCCCATGCCCTAGCACTGAGCCATGAACAGCTTCACCCCAGGAACCAAACAGCCGTATCTGTAAAACGCAGAGCTGTGGGCAGCAGGAGCAGACACGGCTGTGCCACTCTAGACAGGTATGGGGCCCCGGCCCAGGTTGGCTTGCACCTTCCGCCAGGGATTTCTCTGCTGGGTGACAGCACCGTGTCAGCAAAAGCTGTGGTCCCTTGCCCGGGCTCTCAGCTCCCCCAGTGGTGCTCCCCAGCCCAAGAAAAGAGCTCCTATGCACAGCAGGGCTTCACAGTGCTCCAGCAGAGATTAATTAGTGCACTCGAGCCTCATCCCCCTCTCTTCTTTATAAAATGGGGAAATATGCACGGATTGTAAATAAACTAATTCGCCAGGGAAATTACTTTCTGTGTCACTAACTTTTCTACAGCCTCTCCTTCCAGAGGCCTGAGAAGACTGGTACTGAGCGCACAGGCAAAAATAATTAACCTCTCTGCCCTTCCAATTGATCAGCTGTGACCATCCTCCCTTTTTTCTGGCTAGGAGGAATAGGTTTGTGAAACAGCTTTTCTATAGTTTACCACTGGTCACTGCATGGGAAATTATGAGATCTACTGATGCAGAAAGAGCTTATAATTAACTATCTGAGATGTTCAAAAAGCTGAGCTAGAGGGTCAGAGATGAGATCTCAGCCCTTATCACATGTCCAGGGAAAACGACCAGCTCAGTGACAGAGCCCAGCCTCCCACTGGCAACAGTCTACTCTAGAAGGATTTAATCCTTAGCCATTAAAGTATTTTGCATGTAGAAATTTTGTTGCAATGCTCCAATGAAACAGTTTGAACAAATGTAGGTTTGCTCTTCTAGTCACCCAGCCTCAGAGCTTTATACATATTCAAAGGTGATGTATGATGCAGCTCCCAGAACAGCCATCTGCCTCTAAGCACATTTTAACATTATTTATTAAAGTGGGTGTGGACCTGGTTCCAAACTTGTGTTACAAATAATCCTCTCAAGATAACACAATTCTCTCTGTATGCGACAAAAGACATGGGTATCTTTGTTCCAAACCTTCTGTAGATTTTGACCAATGAATTGTGGAAATGGTCAGGAAGTGTTTTACAGTAACTGAGTGTTTCATATGAAAGTCATAGAATCATAGAATCATAGAATCATTAAGGGTGGAAAAGACCTCTAAGATCATCAAGTCCAACCATCAACTAACACCACCATGACTCCTAAACTAGGCCCTGGAGTGCCACGTCCATACCATTTTTGAACGCCTCCAGGGTTGACGACTCCACCACCTCTCTGGGCAGCCTGTTCCACTCAAGTCAATGCTCTTTCACTGACAGTTCCGTGCTATGCCCTAGGCTGATCTGCTGTATCTCTATTTTTCCTCATAATTATAAAACCAAGAAGAACAATAGCTCCATTCTTCCCATGCTGATGTAGGAGTTCCTGTAACTCTTTCACCCCCAGCTTTTAGCCAGAGAAAAGGCAGAAGAGATCAGAGGTCATACAGACTGCTGTGATGCCAGTGGGGTTTTGCTCAGTGATGTCACACATCTTACAGGCAGTGATGGCACTGAGGGTTTTTTGGAGGGGAAGAGGGGGGCTGCTGAAGTGAAGGGGGAAGTGGAGCCTCGCTGGGGTTCGTGGGTGGCACTGCTTTCTGGAAGAAGAAGGGGTGACTACTGCAAGTGAGAAGTTTAGTCATCACGAGGTGACCAAGGAGATTGTTTTCCTTGCCAGTGTATCAGAGACACCATCTGCAGATCTGAGGGAGGCAGTCTTGGAGAAAGAGACGAGGGGAATGCTGATTTGGAGGATTTGGTATCTAGGTTGTGTGACTGCATGTCAACCAAGGCAGGGACAAAGGGACCCATTTCCCAAGCTATCCCAATAAAAACAGGACGGGTGGCCTGCCTACTAGATCCCAGAGACTGTGGGGCCAGAGTAGCCCCACTGGTTACCCCTGCTGGCTCCATGAACAATGACTGTTTTTACTCTGCTATTGACTGGCCTGGGTGTTTTAATTCCCGTTTGTCTCTGACTCACTGAGTTTCAAAGCCTACATTCAGCGTGCACCCGATTGCTCTGTGTCTGAGGTGCCTCGGCTTTACTTCAAAAGTGGCCAACCTTGAAGAAGGTAGGCTGTTGTTCCCTTAAAATTCAGAACAGTTCTGCCCTAGGTGGAAACACAAACTTACTGTTCCTCACCTTTACAATCAAGACCGATCCAAATGACTAACATTTTACAAACTGTATTTATTGGTCGCTTTTAAACATTTTCTCTTGAGTACCCCCTAATTTTCTCTCTTCCAGTCTCTTTCTTCATACCTGTTTTTGTCTGCTCTCTTTAAACCGGTGCACCTGGTAAGTCACTTGTGTTGCCACCCAGCTGAACTTGAACATACAATGTATAAGATGGATTCCAGTGTTATTAATCTTAAATAATCTGCTGTATAGCTAGTTATCTAGCCATAAACAATTACTCCAGAGCTGTTTGACAGACGAGCACAACTAGTAGTTCAATGGTAGATCAGTCACTGGGGACCTGTACAAAAAAATGCATCGGGAAGAAATCATTAAATTTGTATGCTCTACTGAGGCCTACATATTGTACTTCTGTGAGAAAGAAGAAGTGGCCAGTCAAGTAAAAACCCAGGAAATACTAAGATGCATTAAGCTGATGCTAAGTAATATGGAAATCTAGTGGTTCTTCAGTAGACATGCGGGTTCACCCACAGCTGGATCTCACCAGAACTTCAGAAAACAAACTAACGCACAATATACAAACAAAAATCTCCAGTGGGAACTGGGGGAATTCAGCTACCTAGCTAGCATTCCTGTTGCTAGGGTGGGAAGCGACTAAGGCAAAGCCTCTTGCAGACTAAGTGCTGAATGAGGCAGACAAACTGTCCCTAGAGGACAGTGACAGTAACGGTGACATTCTTCTTTTTACTGTGGTCAAGCCTAGAGACATGTTACTGAGATCAAGTAGGATCAAACCTGAGGGTAGGAAAGTAAAATGTGTCACATTTCTCTGAAAAGATTATTGTTTCTTTTTAAAAAAAAAGAAATAACATATCCGCAACATCTTTCCTGGGAACAAACACAAGCAGCCTGGTGAAGAGGCTGACAATAGACATCAGATCCCTGGGAACAGCACCAGCATTCACTACTGACCCTCTCTCTGTCACACATAGCTGCTAGGTCCAGAGGAGAGCCTTTGGACATGTGATATTACTCTGAGATGGTTATGTTATCTGTGATGAACAAGGCACTTCAACTATCCCTCTCTAGCTTTTATATAAGAAAAAATACTTCTCTCCCCCTTTTTCCCCACTTGGAACAAGGAGAAAAAATATTCTTTTCTGGATTTGATCCTTGCTGAATTAGAATTAATTATTACAACACTGAGTTTAGTTTTTTGTTTGGGGGTTTTTTTTGTTTGTTTTCTGTATAAACAAAAAAGGAGGGGAGATTTTTCCCAAGTAGTCCACAACCACAATTCCTCTGGAAACAAACAAGATTTATATTCCAAAGCTAGTTACACATTTTAAATAGCCTATCAATTGTATTTTAAATACATACTTACTCAACTATGTATATGCATATGTATTATGTATATAAAGAAAGCCACAAATAGTGCAAGGCATATACAGTAGGCCACTGTAACTTGAAATGAATAGCAACAGGCAAGGAAAGCTCCAGTCTTTGTAATGAAGAAAATGATTGATTTGTGATTACTCACTTAAAAATTTTGTTATTAGAAAGTAATCAGGCAAAAAAGTGTATACATGGCATAACAGTGGTACCCAGAGACGGAACAAAGAAATGCACCCAGTTATTTCACATCATTTATAAAATCTTTTTCTTAAACAATTAATATTTTCATTACCAAAAGTAACCCTTTCATTATCTCATTTAAAATTCATACTCTGTATTTTCTGTCTTTCATTAACATAAAATTATTTAGTTATCTGCAAATACAGTAATCAATGTTTTTAAAAACCCGATGCTCAAAAATAAATTCAACCTATGCTTTCCAGTTTATATACTGCATGGGTGATTCTTTTCTTATCTGCCTTTTAATTACGTTGATAAAATGTAATGGCTGATTGCAATCTTGCAATTTGGGGAAATGTTGGACTATCTTTCATTAGACACGTCAGTATTTGTTGCTTATTTACCTCTTACCCTAGTTACTGAAAAGATATTTGTGCTTCCAATAATTACTGGTAGGCCCATAAAATTATAAATGTCCATTTTTCCTCTAGTTATGGGTTAGACTTGCATAGGTAAAAAAACCTGAATTATTATAATTGTACAATAGCGGTGGAACACTCAATGCCTTTTGCAGTGAGATCTGTACAAATATAACAAGCCAGTTTGCTATATAAATATGAGATGAGAAACAAGAAGTGGTTATAATAACTGAAAAGATGGGGAAAGGTGGTAACAAAGAGCTAACTGCATTCAGTATCTTATTCAATACCAAAAAAACCAAACACCAATAAAACAGAGTAACTGTCTAGCTCTGAGAATACCAAATACAGCCAGCTGAGCACCAGCCACAGAAGAAGGGTTATTTTACCATTTCTAGCCACTAATTTTAATTTGTTATAAAAAAGTCTCACTTCAAGAGAATTTGCCACTTCTTTATATCACTCCCATAGGTACGTGACAGTTTCTCAGCTTCTGTCAGATACTTAAAGGACCATTATCACAGTCAATGGCAATGAATGAAGGCTAGGGCTTAAACCAAAACAAGGTTTAATGGTTAAATGAGCCTTTTACTTTCATTTTATGGGCTTATAATTTTAAACTAAGCAGCCTGAAAATTATTTATAAGGGAAGATTATTTTAAGAGTATTGTAAGCCAATTTCCTTGGACAGGAGAAGAAACTGAAATTGAATTGCAAACCTCCAAAAAAATCTAAACATTATACGCATAGAGGCTTTGACACAACAGAATAATGCTTTAGTGGGACAGGAAAACTTCCAAGCATAAGGTGGAGGTGAAAGAACATCATTCCTTAATCACATCACACCACTTAAAGATAAGGAAAGGGCTCTGCCCCCAGCTTGGCACACTATCTAACCATGTCCTGCAGTAAATAAGATAGGGCAGATGATCTGGAGTGGGCAATCTGGCTTACTTACTGGGACTATTTCTGTGGGTAAATACATAACATTTATGTTTGTTGGGCTCATTATGTATTAGCACATTAAGTCTTTGACTTATTAAAAAAAATGTAGTATCTCAATAATAAAATACGCATTCAAGATATCTTTGCTATTGGTGTTCTTTTTCTTTCTTTCTCTGCTAGCCTTCTTAAAATTCAGCTTAAGTTCTTGTCTTGCAGTAATAGATTTTTAGAAATAAAACACTTGTCCCAAGAAGGAGCACGGAAAAGACATGAATTCGTTATATTGTGCAGCGTTTGGGCTATGACTATTCACTCCCTCCTGGATTCAACTGGAGTGGTGAAGGACTTTTCCACTTCCAGCTGTTGGTTACTGGCCCTCTGTCAGAATTACTGTCCCACAGCTGGGTGTAAGCAGAGAGTAATTTTGCAAACAGCAGCCAATATCCCCATCTAAAGCTATTACCTCGAGCCTGTGGATTGTTTTGCTGAGTACTTCCTCAACTGCTTCAGGCAGAAACCAGTCGATCATTTTAAAAGGGAAAGCCCATCAGGGAATGCTTATGTGTACCACAGAGGTGAAAAGCAACCTCTTTCTTTCTGAGTGGAAGGCAATAGCAAGCAGCTGGAGGCAAGATCACCCTAAATAACCACAGATACTTGCTAAACAAACATCTATCAACTAGACATCTGGAAACTGTGTAGTAATTGGGCGGTAGCCATCTGTGAAGTTTCCATAGGGGAAAGCAAATTAGCAGGTTTCACACATGGGAGAGGTGAGACACTAGAGCTCAGTGGGGAAACAGCTCTGTAGACACATATCAAGTGAGGTGGGATTAAGGGTCTGTCCTCATGGCATCCTGGTGAACAGGGTGAAGATACTGCTAAACAAGCTCAGTTGCTTATGGGAGCAAATCTAGCTATGGCAACATAATCTGATTATGCTAAGAAAGCCATCCTACCATGGAATGTAGATCTACCTCAGTTCCCCAGCTCCAGTGCAATGCTACTTTGAGCTGCAATTTCAATATTGCCTTTGACTGGACTGTATTCTGCACAGTGTTTCTGTATCTTGGAAAATAATGCCTGTCTTGGAGCAAAAAAAAATGCATTGTCAAAAAAGCCTGCTTACCAAAGGTACACATTGCATAGTACTCTCCAGACATTATAACCTACTGGAGAGTATTTGGCCATTTCAGTGTTGTTCAGATTGCTCCTGAGGGTTGCCCCAGTAAAGCTGTTTAGGTAAAGGACCACTCCAAGGTCACTTTACGGGACATCAGGACATGCCTGAAACACTCCACAAATAGCTACACTTTATGTCATGTCTACTCCTGTGTGCAACATCTATCCCAAAGCACCTGCGGCATACCTGCTGTGGCCTTTTGGCACGTCACCCTTGCCGAAGCTCGCTAATGGTTGCTTTAGGACTCGGTACCTCAGCAGTAATATGGATGGATATTATTCCTATCATACTTGCAAACTGGTGGATCATAGCATCCTTTAGATGTGGGGTGACCAACAGCAGGCCTCTGTTTTCTGGATGTGAAAAGACACTTTTCATAGCCTCACATCAGGAGCTAGAACAAGCCATCAATAAAGACAAACTCATTTCCAAGACATAGCCTGCTTCAAAAGTGGGTGGAAGCTCAGGAAGGTGGCCACATACAATCCCTACAGATCTGCAGGACTGTAGTTTAGTGAGGGAAATTCCTCTAAAGCAATTTGACATCAGTGTCCTGGAGCTGGTTTAACTACCTGCATCCCCAACACAACTGCTGCATTTCAGAGATCCGGCATACCTAATTGGGCCAATGGAACAAACATTCCCATCAAAATACAAATTTTCATTTTAGAGGTCCCACAATGTTACCTTTCAAGATTTACCCCCAAATCAGCAACAAGGCATCCATAGGATCACATAATGAGTATTTGCTTAAATAACTCAAAACTCCATTAAGCTTCAGAAAAGCACCAATTTTGAGCATTCCTGTGGTTTTACTTTACAGTGGATACTTCCCTCAGTCTGACCCTTCCAGGAAAAGCTAGTCTCCTGGCCCTTCATCACAGCAGTACAGTCAATAGCGTGGATGGATATTTGCACCTTGCTGCTTGATGGAGGAGTCCTGCAGCACAGTCAATTTTGTACCACGCCTAGAAAGCGCAATTATCAGAGGCAAGCAGTACACCAATATGTTGCTGCCACTAGATGGCAAAAACCGCACATGGAAAGCAGCAACACGTTTCTGAGAGGACAACTACCAGTCTCTTCACTCAGGGGAGTTCATTCCTTCCCTGGGCGGCACAGGCAGGAAGGCAATAAGGCAGCACAAAAACCCTGTCCACGCATGCAGCGTGCCTTTGGAAAAGCTGCATTGGGTCCTAATGCTGCCTAATTATCCACCTTCCTCTGCATTGAGTTGTGTTGTAAAGCCAGCTACCAAAAAAAAAAGGAGGAGGGAAAAAAAAAGGCTGCAGCTGGAGCCCCCACAGGGGGCATGGGGAAGCTTTGAGGACAGGGCTCAATAGAGTTCAGGAATCTGGCTGCAAGAGACTGTGAAGCTGTGGGGAGAGCGCAAAAGAAGGGGGCAGGGGGAAATGCTTAGCCATTCGGAAAATTTACTCTGCAAGACTCCTTGTTGTCTTGTGGAGTGATTATGGGACACACCACGATGTGGACAGAGGCTTAACTAACACAAAATCACCACACCCACCCTAGGCCTGGGGACAGACTGCACTGTGGGGGTCACCTGGGAAAACACTGGCACCAAACACTACCTACCACAGTGATGGTGTTATAAGATTTCCTTCCCAAACATACTGGGGAACAAATTCCCCAACCTATCTCCCCCATCTGTATGGCACCATCTCCTTTGAACACTAGGCTGGGCAGTGATTCCTACTGCCATTGCTTCTCTCTGAACACAAAATGAGCTGTCCTTGGGGGCTGAATGACTGCAAGGCTCACAAGTTACATGGCAGTGAGGACTTGTGCTACACATCCCAGCAGGTGTGCTACAAAGGACCATGTTACTGGTAAGCTTCATCTGGTACAGTGCTACAGACAGAGCATATTCATTCTCTTTTTGCACCTACTAACTTTCTTCATGACAAAATGCCCTTTCCATGCTTCTTGGGTTTAGCAGCCTTTGCAACATCTTGCAAAGCACAGTGACACAAGAAAAAGCAGATTGAAGAGGCCCCACTCTCAGCTGCACTGGGACCATGCCAGGACAGTTACAGTCGTGTCAAAGGAAAGACAGCTTACATGAATATAGTTGCTGATTAATACATTTTTGTCCTCCACAGCACTCAAGGACCAAATCACACCTTCCTTGTGCTGACCCCTGTACCAACACAAAAGCTCAGTCCTGAGCTTCCTACTGTGTGGCTGAGGAGGAGGAATTACTGGCACAGGAGCTGCTGGAGGTGGCAGCCCCTTACAGCATCCCTTCACAAACACCAGCTGTATCATAACCCTTGACTGTCAATTAGGGAATTGTTCTAGTCTCTCACTATTTTCTCCGCTCATAGCTGTACTGATCCGCTTACAGTTAGATTCATTCAGCATGACGTAATTTCACATGCTGCTGCATTTTCATACTTCGGCACCTTCTGTATCCTACTGTGCATTTGAACACCTGGGAGTAGAGAGGGTTGGTCATGTTCCAGGTCTGGCAGGTAGCAGTAGCAGCAGCCAACTACCGAGGTCCCACCTAACCAGTCCCCATCTGTTCAAACGAAAGGATAAGTATTACAACTTTGACAAACCACTCTGGACACATACACTAAAGCACACATAGAAAGAAACGTGAAAACAACACAGTCTTCTTCCCCCTCTTCATGGGGAATAGTTTGGACTAAAGAAAACATTCTTAATGAGAGAAGAATGATCAGGAAGGCAAGAGAGAAAATGAGAGACGCGCTCTCCTCCCTCACAGCGCAGGGGACTGGGAAGGTGATGAGCTGTCCCGGCTCTGCTCCCGCGACCTCATTCCCTGGAGATATGCCAATTTCCCAAGGAAGGGATACTGCCAGGGAAAACCTGGACAGTATCAAAAGTGACTACAGAGCTCTGGGAGCAGTACTCAAGAGCATGAGGGCCCAGGTGGTGGTCTCCTTAATCCTGCTGGTGAGGACAAGTCAATAACTGGCTGCAGAACTGGTGTTGGTGACAGTGTTTTGACTTCTGTGACCACAGGACCCTGTTTGCAGATCAGCATCTGCTTGAGAGAGATGAGATACACCTCACTAAGCAGGTGTTGTGGTTTAACCTGGCAGGCAGCTAAACNATAATAGAAATAATAATAGTATTGATAATAATAATAATATTGTAATGAAAAGGAAAACAATGAGAGAGAGAGAGAAAGAAAACAAAACAAAATAGGGAAAAAAAACCCCCAAACCCTACAGGTGATACATCTGCTCACCACCCGCCAACCGATGCCCAGCCAGTCCCCAAGCAGTGATCCCCGCCTTGCCAGCTCCCTACCATTAATATACTGAGCATGACATCCATATGGTATGGAATAGCCCTTTGGCCAGTTTGGATCAACAATTTTAGCTGTGTCCCCTCCCTTTCCAGCTTCTTGTGCACCTGGCAGAGCATGGGAGGCTGGAAAAGTCCTTGACTACTGTAAGCACTACTTAGCAACAACTAAAACATCTCTGCATTATCAACACTGTTTTTAGCACAAATCCAAAACATAGCCCCATACTAGCTACTATAAAGAGAATTAACTCTATCTCAGCCAAAACCAGCACAGCAGGGCAAAGCTATTTTCGCCAATAGGATGGCTGACCTCATAAGGAAGCCTTTAAACTAAGAATGATGAGGGAGGGAGAGAGTAAAAAGCAGTCCTGTGGGGGAGTGATGGACAAGATCACTAAGCAAAGGGCATGGGGTGATGTGACAGGAAGAGACTACAAAATCAACAAAATGGGGATTAATCAAGGACACCTCCAGTACGTGCATGTAAGCAAGGAAGTGCCTACAAGGCACCATTATGGAGAAATCCCCTAAATTCTCTCCAGGAACTCAACATGCTGGGTTGCCTCTCTGAAGTGCCTTTATGCTAATGCATACAGTCTGGGGGGAATAAACATGATGAGTTAGAGATCTGTGTGCTGTTGCAGGGCTATGATCTTGTTGAGATCACAGCAACACGGTGGGATGGCTCCCATGACTGGAGTGCTGAAACGGAGGGATGCAGGTCCTTTAGGAAGGACAGGTGAGGAGGGGAAGCTGCCCTTTATGGGAGAGAGCAGCTGCAGTGCATGGAGCTCTGCCTGGGGATGGATGAGGAGCCAACTGAGCGCTGATGGGTTAGGATTAAAGAGAGGACTGGTAAAGGTGGCATTATAATGGCTGTCTGCTATAGGCCACCTGACAAGGAAGGACAAGCGAACCAGGCCCTCTACAGGCAGATGGGAGCAGCCTCACATTCACAGGCCCTGGTCCTCATGGGAGACTTCAACCACCCCAATATCTGTTGGAAGGGACAACACAGCAAGACATAAGCAACCCAGGAGATTCCTAGAGTGCGTTGATGATAACTTCCTCCTCCAAGCGACAGAGCAGCCAACAAAGACAGGTGCTCTGCTGGACCTCATACTCACTAACAACAAGGAGCTCGTTGAGGATGTGAAAATCAAAGGCAGCTTTGGCTGCAGTGACCATGAGATGGTGGACTTCAAGATCCTGAGGGTACAGAGGAGAGTGAAAAGCAAGCTCACAACCCTGGACTTCAAGAGAGCAGACTTTGGCCCCTTCAAAGATCTGCTTGGAAAAGTCCCATGGGTTAAGGCCCTGGAGGGAAGAGGGGCCCAAGAAAGCTGGTTAATATTCAAGGATCACTTCCACTAAGCTCAAGAGAGTTCCATCCCAACAAGCAGGAAGTCAGGCAAAAATGCCAGGAGGCCTGCATGGATGGCTTGAACAAGGAGCTCCTTGTTCAAACACAAAAAGGAAGCATACAGAGGGTGGAAGCAAGGACAGGTAACCTGGGAAGAATACAGAAACATTGTCTGAGCATCCACGGATAAAGTTAGGAAAGCTAAAGCCCAAATGGAATTGAATCAGGCCAGGGATGTCAAAGACAACAAGAAGGACTTCTTTAAGCACCCAGGCGACAAAAGGAAGACCAGAAAAAATGTGGGCCCATTGCTCAACAAGATGGGGGACCTGGTCACACAGGACATGGAAAAAGCAGAAGTACTGAATGCCTTCTTTGTCTCCGCCTTTACTAGCGAGGGCAGCCTTCAGGACTACCAGGTCCCAGAGACCAGGGGAAAATCTGGAGCAAGGAAGAGGTATTCTTGGTGGAAGAGGATCAGGTCAGGGAATACTTAAGCAAACTGGACATACATAAGTCCATGGGCCCTGACGTGATGCACTCATGAGTGCTGAGGGAGCTGGCTGATGTCATTTTGAAGCTACTCTCGATAATCTTTGATCAATCATGGCAACCAGCAGAAGTGCCCAAAGACTGGAGGAAAAAAAGGTCACTCCTATCTGTAGAAGCCGAAAGGCGGGAACTCAGCATCTGCCTCAAGCATGAATGGAGAGCAAAGCAGCAGTGCGCATGTGCCGACACGAGGTCAAGAAGCGAACACTGCGACCTTTAGGACCCGACGCCAAGATACTGGCCCCCTCGCCGAATGAACCTGCGCACCTGTGATCCTGGCAACCACACAAACGCCACGTGATGGCACTGACGTGCGGTAGCCAGGGCAGAACAGCCGACTGACACAGCCTGATTGGCTACCCGGCTACTGGTCAAGCTATAAAAAGGCAGGCTTGCTGAAGAGGGACCGAGACCCCCCACCGAGCACCAAGAAGACGACAACTGGACCTGCAGGACGCCGCTGGATCCATGGTAGTGACTATTGCAATCACCTTTCCTCTCTCTCTCTCTCTCCCTATTTTTCCCTTTTCTTCTCTTTCTTTCTCTCCTCTCACTTGTTTTCTCCCAGTTGTAATCAGTCAGAAATGTTAGCACCAAAGTATTAAGTTATAATAAAAGAAGTTCTGTTTGAAATCCCTGCCTGTTATATATGGTGTCACACATTGACTCTACCCCCTGATCAAAAGTAGCCGAGAGTAAAATTCGTGTTTGAACCCCAGGGCCCGGGGAAAACTTTGAAGGGGACGCCTGCTCGAATTTTGAGTAGACCAGCGCCCATGTTGGGACGCGTGCTCAAATTTTGAGTAGAGCAGCGTCTGTGTCATTTAATTTGATTGGTTCCGAATCCTGAGTAGGGACCGACACCGGCTACCAGGGACCAGAGACGTTCGTCCCTGGCTAGCACCTCCAGACTAATCCAAATGTATCTCCCCCTCTTAATTGGGTCAAGACACTATCTTCAAGAAGGGCAAGAAAGAGGACCCAGGGAACTACAGGACAATTAGCCTCACCTCCATCCCTGGGAAGGTGATGGAGCAGCTAATCCCAGAAATCATTTCCAGGCACATGACAGACAACAAAATCATCAGTAGTCAGAATGGCTTCAACAAGGGGAAGTCATGTCTGACCAACTTGATGAACTTCTACAACGAAAATACTGGCCTGGTAGACAAGGGGAGAGCAGTGGATATTGTCTGCCTGGACTTCAGTAACGCCTTTGACACTGTCACCAATAAGATCCTGATAGACAAGGTGTTCATGCATACATGGGCTGGATGCGCAGACAGCAGTGTGGACAGAAAACTGACTGGACTGCCAGGCCCAGAGGGTGGTGATGTGCAGTGCAACACCTAGTTGGAGGCCAGTGACTAGCGGTGTACCCCAGGGGTCAATACTGGGTCCAGTCCTGTTCAAAATCTTCATTAATGATCTGGATCGCTCTGGATGATCTGGATGGATCTGGATGATGGGCCAGAGTGATTCCAAAGTGATTTCATTTCAGGGGAAATTTGGATCGTTACGAGTATTCCAGAAAATTAGAAAAGGGTAACCTAAAGAAACAATTAGAAATAGACTGTCTAAAGGAAGAATTGAAAAGAGAAAGAGAGCACGTGCGTCTGTTAGAGAAAAAAAGTCAAAATTATGCTAGCACAAGCACAAAAGCCCCACAGTATTGTCCAAATCCGAAAGTTAATCGCAGGTGCAGGCCCCAGGGATTGGGATGGGGACATCTGGAGAGAATCTGACAGGAATAGCTCTGAAGAAGTAGAGGAACCGGATGAAAGGGATGTGCGACCCCTTATTAAGACAGAAAGGTACACGGGCCTGCAAGGTGGTAACCCCCAAATCCTTGTCCGTACAACCCCATGGACAGGACCTGAGCTCAGTGAACTCCAAGACAGGTTTTCATGCAGACTGGCAGAAATGGAAACCGAATATTTGTGGCGAGGTGCAGGGGGGTTCTGGGGACCCAGAGTGTTTCTGAGTGATGGGCCGGCAGGTGACCAGCCGATAACATCCTGAGTGGCGTACTGGGCTGGGGGTGTGGACCCCAAGGAAAGAGGAGAGCCTACTACCATCAAGGTGAAGGGATTGTCGGAACTAGCAGAGGGAGTACAAAAGGCTGCTTGCATCCAGGCGATGTATGAAAGAGGGCAGCAAGGGGTGCCGATGGCTGCACCGGTGGACCCCAGCCACCTTAGACGTCTCATCAGAGGGCTACCAGACGCCTTAAAAATACGTATTCAGTCTCCCAGGGACAGGATTCGGAGGGCCATGGAACACAATCAGCAAAACCCTCAGAATCTGCCCACGCACGTGCTAACTTGGGCGGAGACATTACACAGCAGTTACCTACGATCGCGAGATGGGGTGGGCTGATCCGGGCAGTGGCACCGATGGGAATAAGAGGGTCCAACAGGCCAGTCGCAAACGCCACCCCGGATGGCCCTCCCCATGGAAGTCTGAGTCCCCCTGAGGTAAACCGGACCGAACCTACAATCCTGACAGGAACAACCTTTGGCAAAAGGCACTAGCACTGGGAATACCCCAGATGATGTCGCACAGGCAGTCCACCGAACATATCCGGAGGCTGGTGGGATTGTTAGAGGGAACAACTAGGGGCCAGGGAGATGCGTGGGTAACCGCCCCTCTGCATGATGGCACGATTAACCCCTTTGCACCCCTGTGAAAGGAGCTGAAAGGATTAAAAAACTAGGAGCTGCGGTTTGGGACTCGGGCCACCCAATCTACATGGTGACTTCCTGCCAATGGTCCACTGATAAGAAACCTTACATACACATTCCTGTGGGTCCACGGATAATAAGTTTAGAATTTTTAATTGACACAGGGGCCCAGATTAGTGTTTTAAATAAGCAACGGACCTATGAGTTAGGAATCAAACCATCAAGGAAAATTATAAATATAGTAGGAGTAACGGGTGTGGCAGAGAAATGTCCCTTAGCCCGAACCCAACTTTGGCTACCCAGGAAAAAGAGAATGACAGCCATGGAGGTGGCCCTGAGCCCTTACAAGGGAAATACATTAGGATTCAACATACTAGCGGGCAGGCAATGGTATCTACTCAATGGCAGGGTGTGGAGTTTTGGACGCAGAGAGGCAGGTGCTGTCTGTGTCAGAACTCTGCAGGCTGCTCCCGCACTACCACAATCTAAAGTAACCCATGTCTCTCAATATCCATTACCAACCACTGCCAAACAGGGCATCTCTGAAGTGATTAACAACCTCAAGAAAGGACAGATTATAAGTCGTGCACATTCCCCTTACAATTCCCCAGTTTGGCCAGCCTGTAAGCCTGATGGGCGATGGCCTTTAACAACTGACTATAGGAGATCAAATAGTAACACTCCAACCCCGACTGCCACCGTACCAAGTATAACCTCCATAGTGACGGCAATACAGGCTGCTGCCCACCTGTGGATGGCCATACTAGATGTTAAGGATATGTTTTTTATGGTTCCTCTAAGGCAGGACAACAAACTCCAGTCTGCCTTTACTTGGGAAGGGACGCAATACACCTTTAAGCGACTCCCACAAGGATACAAACACTCCCCCACCATTGCCCACAATGCCTTAGCCAAGCTCCTTGATACTGTGGAGATGCCATCAGGCATCCCTATCTATCAATATATAGACCATATCCTGGTTGGTGGAGATAACAGAGATGAGGTGGGACAAGTAGCTGGAGCCATCTGGGACCTGTTAACTAAGAATGGGCTAGACATCCCACCCTCCAAATGTCAGGGTCCTGGACAAGAAATTAAATTCCTAGGAGCCTGGTGGATAGCAGGAGCTGTTGCAGTACCTGACGATATCCTAATCAGCCATTGAGAAAGGACAAATTCCAAGTGACAAGCAAGAACTACAACAGTTGCTAGGTACATTAGGTTATTGGACGAAGCATATACCAGGGTTTTCAGTGATTGCCTGCCCTCTATATGACTTGCTTTGAAAGAACCAGGAATGGGATTGGACTCAGCACCATATGGAAGCCCTTAGCATATTGAAAGATGAACTCAAGGCCTATCAGAAACGAGACCCATTACACCCACAGGATCCGTTAAGAGTGGAATGGGGATTTGCCACTCATGCTTTGCACTGTGGTGTGTTTCAAATGGACCGCAGAGACCGGCTAGGCCTTTATTATTCTCCTCCACCTCATTTAAAGAAACCAAGCAATGGTACTCAGATTGGGAAAAGGGTGTTCTCTCCCTCACTAGAGCAGTTAAAGAGGCAGAGAAACTGCATACATCACAAGATGTTATAGTACAGGGTCCTTTTCCCCTTTTAAATCCAATCCTTAATGGATCACCTCCTCCCGAAGGAGTAGCCTAAAAGGCCACAGTTCGGAAATGGTACGCATATTTAGAAGGAATTAGCCAATTACTTCCATTGAAAGAAGGCTCAATCAAGGTATCTAAATTGCAACAGCCCATAAACCCAGACCCAGCCTTGCTAGGCCAACCCTATAAGCCCTCTCCAATTAAAGAAGCACCTGAGTTCATGGTGAATTCAGATATGAAAGGAGCGTGGTTCACCAATGCATCTGCCCATCGAATAGGACTAAGGTGGCAATATAAGGCAGTAGCATTGGAAATTGGCACTGGAAGGGCAGTCAAGGAAGAGGGGGAAGGTAGCACGCAAGTGGGAGAATTGAGAGCTCTTTTACTGGCCATGGAAAACAGTACTACTGTCATTTACATCAATTCCTATGTGACCTACAAGGACACGACAGAATGGATATGTCAATGTGAATCTACTAATTGAGAAGCAGGTCGCACAAAGGCATGGAGAACAGAGGATTGGCAACGCCTCCTGACAATAGGAAGGTCCCGGCATTTAAGACTAGGCTAGGTAAAGGGTCATGCGCGAGTCAGAACCCCCGCCACAAAATGGAACCAACAAGTAGACCACTTAGCCCAGATCAGGATGGTCGCTAGTGAAAAGAAAGATTGGGATTGATTAGCTGAATGGTTGCACATTAAGCGAGGCCACTCAGGGAAAGCAGATCTCTACTATCAATGTTGATTTCGGGGCTGGCCAGTGTCTATGAAAACCTGTGAAACAATTCTCACAGCTTGCCCACAGTGTCAGGTAAGACTTAAGGCCAACCACCCAAATCAAGCCCCTGTCCAGCAAATCAAACGAGGCAAAGTTATGTTGCGCCCTTAAGGCCATCCCATGGGAAGAGATATATTTTGATAGGTGTAGAGGTAGTATCGGGGCTGTCAATGGCCACGGCTGTTAGTGCTGCCACTGGAGATCAAACAGTCAAGGCTTTGCAAGAATGGTTCAGTGTTCTGCCTATGCCCAAATGTATCCAGAGTGACAATGGGTCACATTTCACAGCTGCGGTAGTGCAAGATTGGGCGCAAGGGGAAGGTATCAAATGGGCGTCTCATACACCATATTATCCTCAGGCCAACAGTATAGTTGAACAGACTAATGGTCTAAATTAAGAGACATGCTGATGTCTCACACCACAATTGGGGCATATGATTACCACAAGCAGTCTTCACCGTCAACAACCACTGGGGAAATTACGGGAACCTAAAAATTCGTTCATTTTGTCCTATGGGGCCACTAATGGGCAATACCCCCATACCTGAGGATCACAAGGACCAGTTCCCATTGAGAACATATGTGGGACAGCCCGTCATGGTAAAACTACCCTCTATTGGTACTGTGCCCATGACCCTGGCAAAACCCAGAGTCTTATATATCTAGGAAGCCCTAGACAGGAGTGGGAAAACCCACCGCATTGGTGCCCGGTGCATAATCCCTGACTTTTAAGGCCCGGCCCCAAAGGCCGAGGCCCAGTTCTGTGTTCTCTCACAGGACAATGGACAGGCAAATCATCTTAATACTCTTCCTGGCAGCAACGATAGCAACCGATGACACAGACCTAGACAGAAACATAGTGGCAAAAATGATAACAGGATTCGCCTGAATGGTAAACTTGACCTCAATAGTGGCTTGCCTGCCCATCCCTAAGTCAGCAGAAGACCCTTTGCCAGTCTTGGTACAGGATGTCAATATCTCACTAGCCCTCGAACTCATGTGGGAACAGTACAGCAATTATAGCTGGACTTAGGAGGGAACTGAAGAAGGTGGATATTACGTCCATGTTATCTATAGTTGGGTACCTGGCATGGTAAATGCTAGCTCAGTATGGAAAGCAAAGTGTAATTATACCTACATACCCATTGATGAAACCACGGGGTGGTGCCCAAATGGTACTGTGCCATGCTTTAGTGTTTCGTGGGAAACTACCAAATATAGTGCCCAATGGAGTACTGATGATCACTCCTTGCAATACACAAGACTATTAAATGCCTCATGGTGCATCAGACACTCTGAAAGGGATAGTAATGATTGTCCCAGAGTGCATAACTGTGATGCAAGTGTCTGTCCCCTCAATTGCACATGGGCCAGAAGAAACATATGGGTCAATCAGGACGGATGAAAAGATAGGATGTCCCTGGTGGGAACATCTCCACTCTGGAACTGCCAGGTGGAGATTGGATGCAAAGACATAGATAAGATACCATGGCTATGGCTATACCCTCCTATCCAACGAGCTTTGATACAGGGCTGCCTATGTAGTAACACCAGCTACTCATGGCCCTCTGCTCTGAATTGTAGGAGAATGCATGGCCGCCACTGCCTCCTTCCTGAAGCTGTGCCAGCATCGTGTCGAACATCCACCGTACCCGCATGTTCAAAACCAGATCAACAAAATGAAGAAAGTGGCAAAAGACTCAGAAGCAATTGTTGCGGTACTGGGAACTAATTGGTTGGGGAAGGTTTTTGATATGTTTGGGTTTTCTCTATCTAGTTGGTTAACTAGCCTCCTTCAATTGTTAATAATGACTGTAGTTGTAATTATTATAATCTGTGTTATAATAAGTTGTATTAAGCATACAATGGTAAGATCTGTATTAACCGTATACTCCCTTAAAACCCATTTGAATGATAGATGTTCCATTATAACCCTAGAATGACTAAAGAATGATGATATACAATGAGTATTGACACTTATTGAGACTGCACTCCCTTTTAATCTTGGAGGCATGAGGTAACTGCACGGTAACTCCAAGGAGACCAGTCGAATTGTGACTGTGGTCATGGGGTGGATTGTGTGGCAGGTGCACCCACCGTGATAGAGACCAGGGTTTTCTGACTGTCGAAGCAGAGCAGCCGCTGACACTTTTCACACCTTTACATTCACGCCCTTGCTGCCTTGCTGTGACTACTATCACGTACACAGTTGCCAACAGAAGGAGCCCTCAGGCAATAGGCAATGGCCATGACTATATATGACCACAGATCAGATTCGACTACGGTATAAATGGAGCCCTGCCAGGGGGCCTATTGAG